>CAJNOL010004392.1:0-15804 GCA_905250125.1 Rotaria sordida | reverse complement strand
TTGAAACTTCAGTTTTTGATTATCAATTAATAATAGTCAATGATCTGTTACGTGACAACAAGAAAATAGACAATATGCATGAATTAAATAATTGCAACGGTTTAAAATTCAATTCTAGTATGAATAATAGCTTTTCTTTGTAGGCTAGTATTTATATTCATTCATAACTATCGAATTTTTGTTGCAGATTTTGTTGTTTATGTAATCTCTTTAAAACAGAATACTGATGTTCTAGAATATGTACGTCTTGCTTATAAATTCACTGTAAACATGAAGATGATATCTATTTTTCTAAATCATAAACAAAAAATGATAAAATCTATCAATGTCAAGAATGATTTTAATATTTTACACTAGTAGAAATTGCCTTGTTCCAAAGACTGACTTTTCGAGATTTTGCGTGTTACTTTTCCTCATTCTAGTACTCTGGTTGCTCTTCGCTCTTTTAATTTATGGTTCTAACCATTTCTGTTTCTCTGAGATTCCTTTTTCTCTTGACTGTAGTTCTTCCGATATTATTGCCTGTACAAGCATGATCTACGACTCCATATAATATTTGCAATAGCGAGTAGTATCAACCAGGGGCTCTGGATAGGATGGGACTAAAAAAATCGTCCCATATGGAACAAGTTGGGTGATCCTATCTCATAGAACAACTTGTCTAGTAAAAAGACTTTTTAAAGTCTTGAATCGACTTTCATAACTTTCTTATTCAACCATCTCAGTTTTCCTCTATCTGTTCCATGTAGACCGGATTATTTGACATTTTATATTTTTTATACCGATCACATATATCTTATTGCTTTTTTCACGAATGAAATTCTAGATCTACAGTATTAGAATCCTAGTGAACTCAAACGTATACGAAAGTGAATTCATCAAAATCTGTTGAGATTAGTGCCCGGCGTGACCAACTTTTTTGGTCACGGTCACGTCACGGTCACGGTTACGGTCACGGGCTGGGCTCACCGTGACCGTGAGTCACGGCCCTTCTTTCTGGTTTCTCAACATGAAAAAAACCTTTCCAGAAAGAGCAATTGCAAAGTTTTCCTAGGGAAAATCCTTGATGTTTTCGTACCAGATCCTTTATGGATTCAGTCAGCATCTTTCCAGAATTCACTCTTCTTTCTTGAGGAAACGATGAAATCCTGAAAGAAGTGTGTAGCCAGGGAATTTCAAGATCCCGGCAGGATTCGAAAAAGGATTATATCAGGATCCTGACCAGGTTACCATTGTTGTTTAACTTGGAATAATTTAGAAAATAAGATGTGGTTGTGGATGTGAACAGAAGTTCTACTTGTATTAACTGACAAGAACAGCCACTGATATACTCTCTTGTTGACTTTTTGTTGCGGCGCTCCTCAGTTTTAGCTGCAAAAGTTGACTGGATTCTTGTATCAAGATCCGCATCAGATCTTGTCTAAAATTCGATAAAATCTTCAGAGAATCCTATCTATTATCCCTGTTAGGATCTTAAGCAGGATCATGAATGAATCCTTAAAGGATCTTGTATTCATTATCTACAAACACATCTGGTCAGATACGGAAAGAAATCCTAAACAGGATCCTGTATAACTGTGAGAAATCCTGGCAGCAGGAATTATCAGGAATTGAGCCGGGATCCTGAGGAAAACTTGATAAGATCTTGGCGATTTAGAATCCTGAGAGATCCTTGCAAAATTTCTAAAGGAATGAACAGGATTGAGACTAGGGTTCTGTTTGCTATTAAAAGTGATGATCGGAGAAGGGTAGCTTCGCGGAGGTGTCTGTACTTCCCCTCAGGAGTTTCCAAAATCACGAATACTAGAAACTTCCAAATTATTCATAAAAACTGATGGCCGGGTGGGAGACAGTAGCTTCGCGAAGGTCCCCCTACTCCCCCTCAGGGATTTCCAAAATTTCAAGAAAGTTCCCGTGACTGACCGTGACCAAGCTTCAGTCACGGTCACGATCTTTAAAAAAAGTCACGCACGGTCACGGCCGTGACCGTGACCGTGACTCACTGATAGTCACGGCAGTCACGCCGGGCACTAGTTGAGATCCGTAGGACGCATTGCACGAAAGATACGACCAAATCATAGACCACGTCCTCAATCGAGATCACGGATTTCGATGAAATTTTGCCAATAGGTAGGCCTAAGCGAGATATGAAAATGCCTAAAATTTTAGCTTCTAAAACCCTTCTATTGCTGAGATATTGAACGGTAATAGAGGCACCCTAAGGTCAAAAATTGGTAAAAAATGACAGTGACCATAGTAGTACCCATACATTGTATAGTTCGCCATTATTCAACAACAATGCTTTTAGTCATGAAATTTTGTGGGTATATACTATCGTCGATGCTCTACATACTGACACAATCAAAATCATTTTTCGATGTGCTAAGCGATATAGAGGCATTTCATAGATCCTAGATATAGTCCTCTATAAACTCCTATCTTGTGATAAGGCTTTCTCCCCCTTATGAGCTCCTTATGAGCTTCCGCTTTGGAACCAAGTACTACTGCTCTCTAGCTATTAGAAGTAAGTTTCAAAATTTTGGTGGTTTGAGTTTGACCCGAACAAGTACTTCGTCTAATCTATATATGAGCCATCTCACATAAACTGCCATGACTTCACACAAAAATTGCTCTATCAATGATTGTCCGTTTATCTAGTTTTTATGTGTGTCTTTTATAGGAACAACTATTGGAAGAATTTCTACGCAAGTCGCTTGAAAAAATATTGTTCTACTGTCGAGATATTTAAGTTTTTGTGAGAGTACTATAACCCGAAAAAATGCGGTTTTTTATGATTTTTCTCTGTTTTTTGTGACTTTCATATCTCATCAAGGATACATTTATTTAGTTTAAAATTTTTTGGCGTAAATACATCTCAGACTGAAGTATTTTTAAAAAAACATTCAATTCAATTGGATGAATCGTTAATGAGCTGACCAATACTACTAAATACATGGAAAAATTAAGATTTGTAAACATTTTGTGCATATCCATATTTCGTAAACGGATCATATCAAGGGGACCCATTTTTGGTCACTGTGACAACTGAGGAGTATAGAATGATGTAAGTGTTGACTTAGAACCTTGTAAAACAAACAGGAGAGTCTAACAGAGATAAAAGCCTATGTAACCTCTGATTCATGTATAATAGAATAGAAGTGGTTTAGAAATTAATAAAAAAATGATCATCATATGGATTAAGTTTTTATTCCGTATGTGTTAGGATTTCACCTTATATTGATTGAGTTATGTAACCTCTGTATAAACGAGAATATTTTTTGACCTCTAATTGTTGAAGTATGACATGAGACTTTCAAAAGATTTTTCTTCCCAAATAGCTTTGATGTTTTTTCAAAATATGGAACTGTATACACGTTGATTTCATCTGACTATTCAGAAATGAAATTAGTGAAGTTTTAGAGAGAACGGAAGGAATAGTTTTATGAACCCGTTCCTGTATTTGCTTACAAATGTTTTGTATGAAAGGACTTTTCATAGTTTTTGAAGTAATGATATTTATCATTAATAGAGAATAATCTGTTCATTTATTTTGTGTACCAGTTGACTTCATGTAATGAAACGTTTTTATTGATCTTTGAATGAATTTGAACAGATATCTCACAGATAAAGGGCATTTTGATGTTTCTCTTTGAACAAATAATGATCATCAATCATAGATTCGCAGAGCTCTAGATTCACAGAATAGCGATATGAATATAGCTGCATACAAATATAAATCGCGGTTTGCCTTATTTATCCATCTATAATATAACATGGTTATAATGTCCATCGGATAATTGCATTTTAAATGAATGTGGAGGAAATTAAAAAGATCAATTAGTCATTACAGGTTGTATTACTCCACCAACTATCATGGTTTAAATTGTTCAATGTAAATGGATTGTTCTTCCAGGCTGTGTAAATGAGTATGTGCCTTATCAATAATTAAAATTTAATAAGAAAGTCTGAAAACATAACTATGATCAATATCATATTCTGTAAATAAGGTAATACTTTTTTTTTGAGATAAAACTCTGTCAATATGAAGATTTTTATTGCATTTGTATAGATCTCTTTAGTCAATGATGAAGACATACTATATGAAGAACCAGTAAAGCATTAGGTATCGTGAACTATTACGCATATGAGCTTTCCGTTCATCCCTTTTAACTACAATTTATTTATATTTAATAACTGGATTATAACGATACTGTGGATAATAACATGAATTCTCATAATTACTTCACTTTACATTAACGCTATTTATACCCGATAAAATATAGGATATTATTCCCTTTGTAAAGTTTTCCAGAAATTCTGACTTTTGTCTGTCATAACTATATGATCAAATTCGCTAACGCATTTTGATCTATATATATAATGTTCAGTGTCTGTCTGTCTGTCTGTTTCTCTGTGCCGGGTCAAAGGTCAAAGGTTAAAGATCATATAAGGCTATAAGGGGAAGGCGGCAAGAGCTACTATATGGAGGTACCCATAGACCCTCAAGGGCTATTATATAGAGGTACCCATAAGTCTTCATGGGCCATTATATAGAGGTACCCATAGGTCCTCACAAGCTATGCTATGGAGATACCCATAGGTCCTCAAGGGCTATTATATGGAGGTACCCATAGGTCCTCACGGGGTGTTAGGTAGAGGTACCCATAGGTCCTCCAGGACTATTATATGGAGATACCCATAGGTTCTCATGGGCTGTTAAATGAGGGTGTGGGTGTGGGTATGGGTGTGGGTGTGGGTGTGTGGGTGTGGGTGTGGGTGTGGGTGTGTGGGTGTGTGGGTGTGGGTGTGGATGTGGGTGTGGGGTGTGGGTGTGTGGGTGTGGGGTGTGTGGGTGGGTGTGGGTGTGGGTGTGGATGTGGGTGGTTGTGACTGCTATTGTACTTATCGTTCACACACCCACACCTACACCGCACCCACACCCTAGCCGCCACACACCACACACACTCACACCCGCATCTCCTGAAGAAAATATTTCTAGTGATACTTGTGGATCTAGAAAACAAATCAACTTGAATCACTTCTTTAGATTTCACGGAAGAAATTAGATATTAATAGATGAAGCAAAAAGTAATTGAAACTGATCAGAATCTCAGTTGGTTGCTTAAACTATGTAAGACAAAGTCGATTGTTTTTTTTTTTGTTTAAAAAAATTTGTAAAATCGAAAATTCCATAGAATCTAATCGAAGATTATCAGGAAGAGTCTTTTTTTCTGATCTTTTAAACTAACTCAATTTTATTTGTGGTTTGAGAATGGTTTTTAGATGGATAGTAAATCTAAATCGACTCTTTATGTTCATATTTTATCATACGTACACTGATTGAAGAGTATAATTTTTGATTTTCTTCACAGTATCGAAAGTGCGGATGTTGTATATAAAGCGAAATGTTCTTTTTTCCTTATTTCCACTTACTTGAGGAAGTCGAACTGACCGATTTTGGAATAACAACTGGTACTGGTTGTAATAGTGGAAATGGCGGACGAGTCTCTTCCAACTGAATAATATGAAGATCACCTTGATGAAGACAACCGATCACTTTGAATTGAGTAGCAGCCATCAGAAGTACTTCATTTTCAGCTGGATAATACGAATGCTTGCGAATATCTTTAGCAGATTGACATTTTAAGGTAAACATCGTTCTGTCGCCTGTCGTTCCCAAAAATAGTTTTGAATCTAGAACATCAACAGCTGTTGTGCACGATGAGAAACCCCACCAGACGATTGTTTTTCCTTTGATGTAACGCTCGCTCAGGTCTAATTTAACACCTCTATATGCAGTTGTAGGAATCGGCGGGAGACGCAAAAGTGCAGTAAGAAGGAGTCTCGTAAACAAATACCATGGTTCGATCTTTTGTTGTCGATCTGGTGATCGCAACGTATCATTCAAAACGAAATATAAGCATTTATTGAGTGGCGTCCAGCTCATCGTATAGAGCATAATCGAGGCTGATTCATCTTGTGTCAATCCATCGGCAGGATTCTCACATCTTTGTTTGGCAACATATGCATGACTTTGAACAGCTGGGAGAATAGGAACAAGCGGTTCAACAGCTATTTCAAGTGTAACAAGTGGCATTTCTTCATAGCCACCAATGGGTGTGATAAATTCAAGCGGCTCCTGGGCAATATCTGTAATGCGTAAAATACGCTGTGCTGTCGCTTCTTCTTCACCATCTGTAGCCATTTTCAACAGAAAGAAAGCTACTCACGAAATATAAAATGATAAATATCTGAAAAATAGTAAACAATAAGTTTTGTACGCAGTAATATTTTCGTCAACATCGATCTTTCTGTCCCGGAACAATAATTAACTTTTACAATCATTGAACTTTTATTATCATTGAACTTTTATTATTTTGTTTTATTCGATCTTATATAAGTTTAAAGATCTACAGCATGCATAGCGTTAGTTGCAATACTCATGTGAAGATATCTTTTCATGGTACTATCAAAGTAATTTAAAATTTTTATATTGCATTGTTAATACGATACAAATTTGTCCAATATTGAATGCCTGCTATTTCCTTATCTATTAATTCTTCGCTATCTAATTTTATATCAGTTTTCTTAACATAAGTTTCATTAAGACATAACTGTTTCTTCCAAAACGTTTTTAGCACTTTTATGTCCTTCATATTTCAATAGATGAAGGACGAGATTCACTGAAAACTTTAGAATAAGTAATCTTTTTATCTATTACAATTTTTTAACAAAACCCATTGAACACTTATGCTACGGACTTTGCGAGAATTTGCACAGCTATGTTCTCAAATAAGTTCAGAGAGCAATGGGTAAAAATAAATCTATAGATTTAGCTAGAAAAAAATGCTTGTTCAAGCATTAGTTTTATGACAAATGGCTTACTCAGGCCATGTGATTAGCGTTAATTTCAAACAAAAGAATATAGGATTCTAGTTTTTATACGTAAAAAAACAAGAATAAACCTCATGTCATATTTTTCGGAAAATGTCAGCTTTAAAATTACGTATGATGCTTTACTACTTTCGTTTTCTTTGAAAAAATCGAGTAAGCCGACGAAGTGTTGAATGTTTCTTACTTAAAATATTTTTCTCATTGTTAAAAAGCAATCATAATTTATATATATTCGATTAAACGAAAAACAATTGGGAAAGAAGTCTTCTTATATTTTTCATTTCAGTAAAATATCCCAAAATCTCTTTAGACTATCTTCATTCTAAGAGATGTTCTCAAGTGATCGTTAATGATGAATGACGATAACAGGATATAAAACAGAGATGATCTTCTGTTAGCTACATTGACGTTTCTATTCATTCATCTTTGCTAATTAACTGTCAAAAATGGATTTAAAGAATGTTTATTTTGCACAGCTACGCGTCAAACAATTCTTTCTAGTAGTTACACCTCTTCTGTTGCTCCTGCGTTTTCTAGCCAATACATGAATAAAAAAAAATAACAATAGAATAAATTGCAGTGTATTACGAGTCGACTAAAAATATTGTTTTGTAGATAATGAAACACTTCGTCGTCTTTCCCCATGAAAACATAAGTCCATTAAATTTGATTAAAATTACCTAATCATATCACTATATTTAAAATCAAAAATTTGATTATTCTGTAACAAAATCAAAATCGATTAGAAATGGTTTTTTTGAGTAAATTATAGTCAGATGCAAACCGATTTCCGTACAAAAAAAGTTTGATGTTAATCAATTTTAATTTTGACTTTACAGTATGATAAGCGTTTGATAGTCTCACGTACGGAATGTTTCAAGATATAAGAAACTTTGGAGATGAAACTTTATTCATCAAATAGAATCTATTAAGATTAGATAAAGTCTAGAATAAACCGTGCTCTTTAGACGTCCTTCTTAAGTTTAATCCAATTTATCAAGTTTTTGATTTTTATTGAAGTATCCAATAGAATAGAAAATTGTAATATTAGCTATACTAAAAGAGAAACCAATGAAATTCAACTGAGAACCTATTGAATGATAATTTGGCCGACTTATTGACCATGTGTCTTCGAGAAATTCTCAGTTGTTATGATTTGCTCAGAACTACCTGCAGACAATATGATTAGATGCTACCTCTGTCTTGTGACGATCAAACCGCACTCTGTTATATAGAAACTTGGTATATGTAATTAAGTTAAAAATGAAAACATGTTCAATTTGATAGAGTTTAGCAGAAAACAATCTGTATTCTTAATTAACAGATATGACCTATACGTGATTCTACTTATTAAGTGATCAATCTAAAGTCTAAATTTCTCGTCTTTTATTACTATTAACACGCTTCTTTCACGAAAAAATAGCTGCTTATTACACTCGAATTTAGTAACAGTTCGTACTCGATATTCTTTTACCTTTCATCGACAAAATTATAACAAAGAATATGTTGAATTTTACTCTGTAAATTTCAAGTAGTATCATGCTAGTGGCAATGAACATATTTCATGAATTCAGTTTGTGTTCTTTTAGCTTCCATGATAAAGGAGAAATAACAGCAGCAGAATTGAGACTCTGTTTTATTTCACAAAACTCTCAGTTTTCTTACGTGATAAATGATCATATTTATCATAGTTGCAGTTACATACAGCTCTTACTTTGTGAAGTATTTCATTCTACATTCGGCTACTTGAACTGTTTCATCTCTGAAAGGATAGATCACAAAGAGCACCATATTTTTTTGGATTTTCTACTTTCAACTTTATGTTTCCTGACTAGTCAAACATTTTCTGTCTGACCTAGATACAAGTTGTTACCTGATCGCTCCATTATTTGATATTATGATCTTGTTTCAGTTTTTGTTTATTTTTTTTTTTTGTGTTTCTTTGATATTCAAAGTCTTTGTCCCACACTTCGTACAATGCTAGCTAATCTGACGGTTTGCTTTAATAATGTAATAGGAATATATAATAGTTGCCACAATAAGAGTTAAAAACATGTTTCGAAAATCACCGACATCACTTTATTGAAGAGGCATTGTTGATACTAAACTATAGGATTCATTTAATTTGAGAATTTAAAATTTGTTAGCACTGAAATCCTGACTCAGTTCAGTAAGATGAGATGTATCATCAAGAACGCAATTCTCATTGAAATATTTCTGTTTGACAGCAGTCCTTTTAGATTGATGAATATTCTACATGCAAGCATTGCAAATTACTAAAATACTCTTGATTTTCTAATTTTGAAGAAAATAGTAGGATATCTGGCAAATTTCTCTGAGTTTGCAAGTCCTAGAATTGACAAAATTCCAAAGTCTATTAGAAAGCAAACACTTTAATACTAAAAACTATATGGTAGCTTTAGGACTCAAGGAACATTACGAATTCTCTGATCTCATATGACCCGCAGAACTACTCAAATAGACGAAGAAATTCACACAACTCTGAGTATTCTAGAAACTTGTAAAATCTATGATTTTCAATGAACCCATTGTAAGCGTTGCTTATGTTTAATAATTAAATTAAACTGTAAAAGGAATTTTCTATTACCAAACTTTTCAACTTCTACCGAACAAAAAAGTCATCAACACTTGCTCACAGTTTCATCCATATTTACAGTATAACATTTGTAGTTTTCTTTTACCTATTCAATAAAGTCTTCACTATAACATTATTGAATCGTTCAAATCAAATTCTAGGTATTAAAAAAATGATTTAAAAATTGCCATCTCAAATGATTATATGTGGATCCATCAATGTTTCGTTTATTCTCAGCTGTGCAGACGTGGGGTGTGGGTGTGGGTGTGGGTGTTCCTTTTGTCCATCCACACGCACACCCACCCTTGTTCGACATTCAATCGAAAATATTTTTTTAAGAGCATAATACAGAGGTGTAGAAAATACTCGTCTGTGCCAACACTGCTGGAGAAAAAAATTTTGATTCCTAGGGACCTTTTTAGAAAATTGTTGGGGAATAAGATCTTCATTAGGGAAGGGGAAATTTTTCGAAATCACGGCGAGTTCTACACTTCTGCTATAATCGTTTAAATGTGCTGATTTAAATGTTGTCAAGTTAAAGTGAATATTCTTCCTTTGTTTTCTATTCTTAACAATGCAGTTTATTCATTTATTGTCATAGTATATCAACGAAAAAGTGCACTCATCGCTGCATCTTAAAATAATAGTCTTGACCAACAAATAAGATATGGCATAGAACATGTTCTAGAAAAAAAGTGGCGTTTTTTACTGTAATATAAAGTGTAGGTCAACAATGAATTAAACAACATAAGTTATTAATTTTTCGTCGTCATTGAAAATATTTGCCTTTTCATATATCTGTAAAAGAAACAATTTCTTTTTTTTAGTCCAATAATCAGATCAAAAATTGAATTGACAGAGTTAAGATCCAAAGTATTGATTTATTATTTATTATTTATTATAATTGTATAACATTGATACGACGAAAAAAATGCTATGGTTACTTACTAAAGAGTCTTACTAATGTCTCAAGACTAGGGAACTTTTTATTTTAAAATGATTTTCTAATTTAATTAAAAGCTTTGAATTTTAGTTAGATTGAAATAATCTTGAAAAATGAATATAATTTTTTTTGGTTTTTGTTTCGTTACATCAGTCTTTTGATTGACGATCAATAGTGATCGGATCTATAAAAAGAAAAGTATAACATATCTTTCTTTTTAGATAAAATGATCAGTAGAATGGAAACATTACCTAATGAAATTCTTCTTCATATATTTTCTTATTTTGAATGGTTCGATATGTTAACTTCTTTCTGGCCATTAAATATTCGCTTTAATTCTCTTGTATGTTCAACTCTTTCGATAAATGACAATCGATTGAACAGTGCTCTTATTATTACACATGGTTTATCATATAATAAATGCTGTTCAATATTATTTCCATTAATTTTCAATTCATCATCTCTTTGTTCTTCTAATCAACGTATTCATTTCGATGGAACAAATTCAATTGCTTGTGATCTTAGTTATGAATGGTTGTTTAATGACAAGAAAATTCTTCGTTTTCCTAATCTAAAAACACTTATTCTTACTCGATGTGGATCAATTGAACCAGTAGTTCAATGTTTATCTTATCTTATTAAACATCAATTGGATGAACTTACATTGACATTTGATGGACATGTATTCAAACGGTTTCATTATATAGAAAAATATCTGTCAGTGGCTTCTGATAAAGGTAACCAACCATTTACTCGATAGATTCTATAAAACAAGATGGGATAATTTGTCTTGAAGAAATCATCCTTAAGTGCAACCATTTACATTCTATATAAATTCTTTTACTGAAGTAAAGAGGAGTATTTAGGTGTCAAACAATAAGATTTACTTTGGAGAAAACTTTTAGATGAAAATCTATATTTGACAATTATTGACAATCATTATTACTGAGTAAAAATCTAGTAAAATGGTCACCTAGCTGAAGAACACAGGAATATGGTCGCGAATCAACCTAGTTTTTCTCTTGTCTCAATACGTCCTATCTGATAAGGTGAGTGTCAGCTTAAAATTGATATGATAAGTAATAACATCCAATTTAATAATTTATTATTTCTTTGTTATGGAAAACAAGCGGTAGATGTGAATGAGTAGTATGTCATTATGAATAAATTTTGATTCATTGTCTAATTGTATTCATGATTATCTTAAACATGTTCTAGTCATTTATTCATTGAAATGTCAACTAATTGTTATAATCACTCAGTTGACTCAACAGAAATATAATAAAATTAATTTTATCATTTTTCTATATTTATTTTCAATATTTGATATATTGATTAATCAGAAAAATAATGAGATTTTGTATATATAAGTTTTACATTACTGAACCTAAAAATAAAAAGAATTTTCCAAAATAAAAAATATTTCTCTTTTATTTTTTCTTTGATAAATAATAGAAAAACAACTGGCCATGATCGAACAACTTCTTTGTCAATTATTCTCTTCTCAATGTCAATTAACATCTCGTCGACTTGATATCAACGATGACTTTGAGGGTGGTAGTATTCATCGATGTTTACTATCAAACTCCAATTTCTCTTCCAATTTTCTTCCATATCAATTTCGATCTTATTGTATGACTCTTCATCATTTATATATTCGACTTAATCAGATATGTTTTTTCCACAATCTTATTGAACATGTACCAAATCTTGAACAAATGTCCGTTCAGTTTAATTGTTCATTACGTTCATATTCGTATGTATTAACGACATCAAATATTGAAAACTTGAGTCAATCAAACGAAAATTGGTTTAATAAGGTAAGAAAAACAAAGAATAATCATCTTTTTTTTTTATTTGATGAATTCTTAAAATATCTATTTCTTTTGATTGATAAAAAAAATAATCATATCGTTTCAGATACTATAACTACGATGTTTTAGTTTAAAAACTTTCATTGATACTGATTTGGAATTTATTTATTTGAAATGGCTTCTCAACAATTTAAATTATGTTGAAAAACTTGAACTTCATCTTAAGAGTTATGACTTTATCGAAACGAAAAATCATAATATATGGAAATGTTTTATTGATGCGAATTTCATTCGTCAATATTGTTTACCTGATACAATACCTAATTTAGTTGATTTCAATTTTTTTATTTGCTCAGAATGTGAATTATCATATAATGATATAGAAAGAATAACTAATTCATTTAAAATTCATCCTTTTTTTCATTTCACATCAATGGACAAATGTCAAATGTTTGTTTGATCGAATAATTGAATGTCAACATCTTTTCTCTTCTTTTACTAATAAATTTCAATTCTCTAATTGTGGAATGTAAGATATTTGCTTTTCTGAAAGCTCTTATAGATTCGCAAATCAACTATATTCTTTTTCTTTTAGTAATCATCCCTATATTTTCAACTGGTCATCTGTTGATGATCTCTTCTCTTACACATATCCGTCACTTTATTTATTTCTTGAACAATTCAATGAATTATCTCTCAACATTTCTTCTATCAAAGTATACAAAAGTAAATTGTTCTCCCATTTCACTCATTCTTTTGATGATCGAAGAAGTAGATAGACAACAAATTTTAACATATTCACATCATTTCGTAATAAATCTTGTAATAAAACGATAGAGAAAAAGAGAAAACATTAATTTTAATCGAAACAATTATATTAGAAGAAAGCTTTCTCATGAGTATTCATCTATCTTGTTGTCAACTAAATCTAGTAGAAAAATGGTAAAACAATATGTAAAGTAAATAAAATTTCTTTTGTTTATAGAGCGCCGTGTGGATTTTAAGGAGCCAAATTTCCTAATATCATTGGAAGTTTTATCCAAAATGAGACAATACAATGGAATTGATTTTCCTTTTTGAAATGTTACGAAAATTCAATTTGGAACATGGTTTGATCGGTTGAATGGTTAGTATTAGCTTTGTTTCTTTTTTTTTACGATCTGAAACAAACAATGTTAATTCTTCATCTATAGCTAAAAAAATATTTCCTGTAGCTTTTTTATAGTTTAAATTTCATGTAGAGCTATTTTCCTTATAGTGATTGCTTTGAAATGACTTTTTTTTATTGTTTATATTACAGATTTGATGTTTGATAATTATATTGAAACTTTAAACGGAGATTTTCAATTACCAGATTTTCTTTTTAAATATTAATTTTACTTGAAAAAATTCAAAGTAACACTACTTTCATCGTTATTAGAACAACATTCATGATTCACTATTGTAGCAAATCAGATTCAGAGCATTGATTACTTATTTTATAGAAGAAAATATTGTCTATTCTATTCAACATAGAACAACTTTTAAAATATATTATATAAATATCTGGAAATTTCAATAAATTAAGTTGCTATTGTCTTCATTGTCATTTCAATCATCAAAGATCATTTGAACTGCGTAAGGTCTCTTTGCTTTAACAGATTTCTCTTCATTTGATGCTCTTGTTGGAAGTCCTTCAACTAGTTTTCGCCAACGTTTCAGCCATAAGCAACCAGCAAGTAGTAGACTAAGTAAAAGTAAGACACCAAGTATAACCAATAGTATCCACCAAGGAAATGGACGCTTCATTATTGGAGCTAAACAAGATAACAATGATCACAATATATATTCTTATGATTGTTCTCCTCAATAGGTAGCCACTATACATGACTGTTCTGTTTTTAGTCTTACATAGATTTTTGACAGGAGTATATCGCAATTTTCGCATCTTTCACTGAATTTTCCGATTCTCAAAAAGATTTCCGAAAAAAAAACGCTTCGACAAAATCCATTTTTCAATTTAATATCTCAGCAAGCGGAATTAATTAAAGTAATAGAAATTACATAGTTGAATTCAGCTAGACATATGTAGAGTAAGATGTTTTTCATAGCCTGTACCCTGTCTGAAGAAAGTCTTCTTACCCTAACCTTACCCTACCCTGCACATCTCTAAATTCAGCTTTTTGGATATGCGATAGAAAACTTTTGTTAAATGAGAAAACTTCGTGTACATTTGTAGCTTCATCATCAACAGAAAACATATTTGTCTCTAATGAAAATATACTGTAAAACTTTGATTGTCTATTTAAAGTCTAGTAGAAATAAGAAGTTTAAATCATTGTTTGATGGAAAATAGAGGACTTTTCTACATACGACAAGGAATAATTTCATTTGCAATCTCTTGAAAATGTTCATCTAACTTAGTGATTGATGAAGCAAAAAAAACATGGTCTGTCGTTGTGGCAATTGCTTTCAATTCTGCAGGATGTGCATCAGCTACGCCAATAGCATAGACTTCGATATTCTTAATTTGATGTTTTAAATTGTTAGCTGATTGTGTTGTTTGCCCTGGATGCTTCGAATTTCCATCGGTAAACACAATAACTATATTTCGTTTAGCCGTCTGATCTTCTTGAAAAATCTCTTTCATTTTATCTGAAACATTTATATGAACACACTGAATTAGTTCATGAAAAAAAAAATGAAAAGAAACAATGAGAAAATGCTTTCAGAATTTCCACAATTTTCGGCCATTGACCTAGAAACTGATAGTTTTTACGTTTTTTGTTTTAAAGATATTTTCGAATTATCCGAGTTTTTCATACGTCCAGGCCTGTAACAATTTCTCTGACGTCTCCATCGTTTTCCTATGGATATCCCTGGACTGTTTTAATCTTTGAAGTCTCGGAATGGCAGAGAGTTTAAGGAAGAATGAATTCTAGTGTTTACCAGTTGGTTTGTACTCAAGATAAAAAAACAAAGCTATCGTCAGAGTACTAAACGAGCCAATTTTTTTTTACATTATCTAGATGAGTTCGTTTAGAAAATGTTCAATGTAAGGATGAATAATTTTCATATGTCAAAATCTTGAAAACAAATTTTTAGGCATTTGGTTTCGTAATTATGAGAGAATATTAAAAACTGTGCATAATTCACAAACAAAAGACAATATTTCATCATGTCTATAAACTCATATTTCATCATTTTCAATATTATTCATTGAGAAACTTTCGATTATAATATCTACACAAACGTTGAACTTTTTTAGCTGCAATTTTCACTCAAAATATAGACTACAGCAAGGGGGAAAAAGCTGACTCTACAGCATCGGAGTCAGCTGGAGTCAGCGGAGTCAGCGGGAGTCACCGGAGTCAGTGGGAGTCAGTGGGAGTCAATTGGAGTCAGTTGGAGTCACCGGAGAATCTGAGTGACTCCAACTGACTCTAAGTGACTACCATTGATTCTGAGTGACCTCCATTCACTCCGATTGACTCTACTGACTTCGAATGACTCCAACTGACTCTAAATTATCCCTATTGATTCCACTGACTAGAAGTGTAACTTTTGCGTTCCATTCC
>CAJNOL010004391.1:0-15804 GCA_905250125.1 Rotaria sordida | reverse complement strand
TTAGCTAGTCAAGTAATCGTCAGTATAAAGCTTTTCAATATTTAAGACATCATATTTATAGCCATGAAAAGGTTATAATAGCTATAAATAACGAAGAAAATATTTCATATTGTTCAAATGGCTATTAGTTTATAAATAGCAATGGTTTTTATAATCATCCACGAGATTTTTAACCACTGTAGTATGTTAAAATGACTGCGGAGTCTTTTAATCGTTATCCAAACTTCAAATACGTACAACAACTTAAAATAAACGTGGAATGTCTTAATAATCAAAGCAAAACTTGAAGTAGTTGTAGAATGAATAGGTATCTACAGGAAACCATAAAGTGGATATAGAAAATCATTAAGTAGCTATAGGAATTCATTAAGTAGCTGTAAAAAACCATTAAGTAGCTATAGGAATTCATTAAATAGCTGTGGAATCATTAAGTAGCTGTAGAAAACCATTAAGTAGCTATATGAAATCATTAAGTAGCTATAGGAATTCATTAAATAGCTGTAGAATCATTAAGTAGCTGTAGAGAATCATTAAGTAGCTATTGGAGTTCATTGAGTAGCTATTAACTTTTTTTCAAAAGTATCTCTTTTGGGAAGCTACGGTCAAGGCTAATCGGCTATCCATCAGAATGTATCTTTGCTGACTGCAAACAAAAATGTAATGATAAATGGCAACAGAATATTGGCTCAACACATTCTATAATATACCCACAAATTGATTTTAGTAATGGTGTAACAACAGTTGTTCGATTGGTCTTTTATTCATACGAGCCGTTTCCTGCAGGTAAATTTTTCCATCGCTTTTTCAAGATAAAACAAGTGACGTAGTATACTCTTCATAAACTGTTTAGTCACTAAGCATAATTAGATCTTGATCAATTGTTTAAAATCTATTAAGATTTACACATTGAACAATAATTTCGGTGAACGATATACGAAATGAACTGACATTAGCATTATACGATGATTACGAGTGTAACGACAAACTAAAGAAGTAACTTTACGGCTACCTTCAGTAATGATGTTGATAAGTTATTGCATATACAGGGCGAGCCATAAATAATACGACAAAAAAAATTCAAACACCATCACTCTGGTTCAATCAAACGGGCTTTTTCTTTCTTTAGTAACAGAAATTTATACAAATTATTTTTCATACGAACGTTGTAAAGCGATGTGTCTATTAGGTTTTATGATTGAGTCCACTAACAAAAGTTTACCTGTTATTAGATAACAAAAATATATGTGATACGTTCCATAGGTATTTGTCAATAGATAACGACAAGAAAAGTTCAACACAAACTTTATTAATGATATAACATAGGTGTAAATAAAGGAAATTTTCAGAAATAATTAATTTAAAAGTCAAAAGCTACGATATTTTGAATTTTCAGGCATGGAGATACTAGTTTTTGCAATAAAGTTGATAATTGGATATTCAAAGGGCTTTAATTGTGTATTTTAATTATCACACCTGAGTGTATTTTTCTTATTTAACACATTCTCAAAGATGGGATCTACCAGTAGACCTCGCTACAGGGTGATCTAAAAGTTCTTTTAGCAGAAAAAGAATTGGATATTTCTGTCATATTTACTCATTCTTTTACCATAGATATAGAAATATTCATAGCTCACATCCATAAGCGAAACGTTAATGAAACCTAGTTCAAAGTATTACAGCTACCATAAGTAAGGAAATGGAACCCTAGATGAACTATGAAAAAACAATATTTATATCGCCGTAAATGTGTTAAATAATAGATTTGACAATTAATGTTATTACTTAATTCAGTTTTATAACCAATACGTTTAGTATTTGTAGATCCAATCATCACTACAGAATCCAGTACATCGACAACAACCGCACTGCTACAACCAGCAACGTTACAAATAACGGTAAGACAGTATAAAACGATATTGTTCGCTTATCATAGTTGAAAGATTTATCTTTCCGATACTTATCAGAATGTTAATGATTTATTTTTTCTAGACTTAATTTTTCATTTTGATATATTTCATCATTTTAAAGATAAAACAATTATTACAATGAGTGAGAGAGAATATATTCTACTAATATATTCTGATTTCTGCTAGAAAAAGTAATCAACTCAATATCAATCAAAACATTTGATTAAAAAAAGCTTGTCAGAATCTTTTTATCCTATTTAATGCATAATTCCTTATTGAATAAGATAACGATGCTACAACTGCAAAATGTTTCAAAAGTTCCTTTCTAATAATTTCTTTGTATAACTTTATTACTGAATTAATTTTTTTAATATAACAGATAAATACATTGAGTTATTATTTCTATGAGTAAAATTCAAGAGTAGAATAAAAGTTAACATCTTTAACTGGAATACAAAAATTTAGTCTGTTGTTTATTTCTAGTCAAGCATTAGGTAATATTGTCTTTTTTAATTACTTCAGTTTATTGAATTATTAGGATCTTGAAGAGTTATTTTATTTTGGTATGTTTTCAGGAAACAGTATTGAATAGTAGTAAGTCAATTTCACAGTGTTAGATGAAAAATGACAAAGAATGTCGATATTATACAATTTTGTTAGAACATAATATATTTGTATTTGACTATAAATCCACAATTATATACTTCTTAGATGATATACTCGTTCGCGTAATATTCATAGTACAAGCGATTTGTTTGCAAATGAAAGGCATCGCTTCAAATACTTGATAAGTACTTGTTATTTTGACTAAGAAGTACTAATAAAAATAATTGAGTTGAAGAAATCGACTAGGACTAATGCATTCTGTTTGTACTGAAATATTGTGAAGAGAGAAGTTGATTTTATATGACAATTTGATGCATTGAAGAATCTTTTCTAAAACACTTATATTTGTTTAGGTACATATACTTCACCGAAACCACGAGCTCTTGTTAGTGTTGATGCTAAAAGTGTTGTTGGCATTCTATTTGATAATATATCTATGGATGCGCGTGATGTAGCAAAACGTTTATTGGATGAAAAAAATGATGATTACTGGCTACAACTTGCTACTCAACAGATGCAATATACTCAAGTAAGACTTATCTTTCGGCCAACATATTACGAAGATATTGAACCACCAACTAAACGGTGTACCTTGTCGTTGACATTACCTGAGTTTTTTGAAATTAAATTTCTCTCATCACCTTATTTCGCGACTATTGATGATCATTATCTATATGTACGCAACTACACATTTCATAATATACTCATTACTGATGCTGATTCTCTTGTTGAGAATGATGATCGCCTTGCTCAAAATAAATGGTTCAATGACAGAAACATTTAATATGCCTGTTGATCCTTTTTTGGTCGTACAACGTACAGGCGTTGCTTGTATGGGTGAACCACAATGGACACCAAATTCAGCAGATGCAGAGACAACAGAAATCTTCTACGATGATACATGTGATGTAGAAGAACCACAAGCAGCAAATTTAACCGGATGTCAACAATGTCATTGTACATATCCATTACCTAATGTCTCTTGTGTTGATGCTTTGAAACAAAGTGTCGGCCATATTGAGGTATACTTCAATTTTTCTTACTTTTATTATTAAAATTTTCATTTTAGTTATAGTTTGATATTGTCTTCAAACGAATACCTGATGATCCTGTACTTGCTGATCAATGGCGTTTTCCTAAAGAAGGACCTTCGATTAATGCTTTTGGAGAAGTGGCAGCTACAAATTTATTTGAATACAAACCAGCATTAACTAATATACGCTTTATTTATCTTTATATTGAACCAGACGGTTGTGAAATCGCAGAAAAATGCGTCACAGGAAGTGGTTGACGTCGATTATTGGTTTTCTCAACAACAACACCAAACTATGTCATCGAAGATTTAAATATAGGGCAGGTGAGCTATTATGCAAATGGTGCACAATCGGAATTTATTTCAAAGCATCGAATTTTTGAATATTCTCCTTGTCATAAACATTTTCACTTTAGTCATTATGCACAGTACAAATTTGGTATTAACCAAACAATTTCACTTACAAAACGTGGATTTTGTTTGCAAACAGCCTACACTGTAAAAAAAAGCGTCGATCAATCAACGCTTGCCCTTAATTTTTTTTTCATAAACCCTTGAAGGGTTTATGGGACTGTCATAAACCTTTGAAGGGTTTATGATTCGAAGGGCTTTTGACTGCAAGGGTATTTGAATTTACAAAGGGTATATAAAGCTGTTTTAAGGGTTTTGTGTTCCGATATTTTATTCAAAGGGTTTATAATTAAACCGATAGGGATAAAATAATGTACGAATGTTCCGCAAAAGTTTATTATTTTGCAATCAAGGGTACATTATTATACGACTTAGAAAAAAGGGTTTCGTATTCTACAATTAATGGTAGATTATTCTACACTTTCAGAAGAAGAGTTTATTATAATACGTTGAAGGATAGATTATTATATCATGTCGTCAAGGGGTATATTATTCTACGATCGAAGGTAGATTAATGTATACCTTTATAGGAAACATTTATGATAATACGTTAAAGGATACATTACTATATGATACCGTCCAAAAAGGTATATTATTCTACGATCGAAGGTAGATTAATGCATGCCTTCATAGGAAACGTTTATGATAATACGTTAAAGAGTACTTTACTATACGATAACGCCCAAAAAGGTATGTTATTCTACGATGGAAGGTAGATTAATGCACACTTTCATAGGAAACGTTTATGATAATACGTTAAAGGGTATATCACTATACGATACCGCCAAAAAGGTATATTATTCTACGATCGAAGGTAGATTAACACACGCCGTCATAGGAAACGTTTATGATAATACGTCAAAGGGTACATTACTATACGATAACGCTCATAAAGGTGTATTATTCTACGATCGAAGGTAGATTAATGCACACTTTCATAGGAAACGTTTATGATAATACGTCAAAGGGTACATTACTATACGATAACGCCTAAAAGGGTATATTATTCTACGATCGAAGGTAGATTAATGTATACTTTTATAGGAAACATTTATGATAATACGTTAAAGGATACATTACTATATGATACCGTTCAAAAAGGTATATTATTCTACGATTGAAGGTAGATTAATGCATGCCTTCATAGGAAGTGTTTATGATAATATGTTAAAGGGTATATTACTATACGTCGTCAACAACAAGGTTTATTATTCTCTTATAAAGGGTAGATTGATATGTGCTGTAACAATCGATCGTTTAATAAGCTATCTTTGCATTTGAAAATGATACAATGGGTTTCGAAGAGTATATATGAGGATGTCGTTGAGTCTTCGAGGGTTTACAATCTATTCTGTGAGACCAGAGTGATTTTGAAGCGTTTTTACGCTGAAACAAAGGTAAGAAAACGATTTTTCTTTTTGGAAAAATCGATTTCTGCACTTCATTGACTTGAAATTCCTTATTTGAACTAAAAATAATTAATTTTTTGGAAAGCGTAAAAAGCGCACTTTTTATATCCCAAATCACGTTTTTCTAACGACTTTTGTGTGACTGTATAAAAGGATTTATTGTAGTGGCAGTGTATCTGAGTAAGAAAATTTGATGATCACTATTTCAATATTCAGTAGTCTATGTTTTCATCGAAACCACTTATTAATAAACACATCAAGGTAGTTTATCCCACGCTGTTAATAAAAAAATTAAAGGGTATAATTATTTTATATTAGATCCACTGGCTAATATAATCGTTCAATAATTTCCCAAGAACTGTGTCATTATGAATAAACGTGACAGTGACGATTGAAAATATCCCTAATTAATATCTTACAATCTCTCACGATAATCATTAAACAGATGGGCAGTCATCAATCAGCACATATTTCGGTTGTTTTAGAATGATTCCTACGTCTAATACGATGCTCTTTGATAATGAACAGCAAGAAATGTAAAACTAACGCGGATCATTATTCTCATAGATCGATTAATTATTGTTTCAAAACCTATTTCAATGAAGATTCAAATTTTTCAAAACAACAACTAAAATGTCTGAAAATTCATTTCACTTTTTCTCGACCAAACTTCCGTTTTTTCTAATGAATGTTACCATCGTGAAATAAACTTCGAAACAATATGATGAAATAAGAATTGCATAATTATTGAAATTGCTTTATTGAAACTGTATTTGAGATTTTTTCTCTGAGGAACCTCACTTTGTGATAAATGTTGCTTTAAAGAAAATCAAAAACTAAGTTCACAGGAAGCTTTGTCATAAATCATTCGTATTGTGCTTAGTAAAAGCCAGCATTGGTCGTCATTCAATTAAAATTTCAATGTTAATCAAAATAGTTCCAACTTAAGCATTCATTACCGGTACTACCATTATCATCACCATATTATTTAAATACTACGTTTGAACAAGTGAAATATTTTCTCTAATCTAAAAGTGACGTAGAATTAAATACGAAACAAGTCATATCAGATTTTTGCGAATAATTTTTCTCTTTAAAATTAACCAAAAACATCAGTTAGTGTTTCCTCGTTCTTAGTCAACATGTTTTATTTCGAGGCTGCCAACGTACCAATAGAAATTTAGATTTCAATCATCAGACTCAGCATGGTAACATTGCTAATAAGAATACTTATTCAAGGCGCATTTTAAGTTATCTCTTTTTCACTACCTAATTTCAAATCAGTTTACAAATACTTCTATACTATTGAGTCGAGAAATATGATCTGCATCAATGATTCATAGATCATCTCTCTGCTTTGAAAAATAAAGAGGTAATAAATTGTGGCTTTCAAGTAACATATTTGATGACTTTCAGAACCTCTGATTTTTGTAGGGATAGCAAGCCATAATATGTTTCGTATGAGAACAGTGAAACCTGTTTTCAGAAGTTCAATATTCAATCAATATAAGTTGTGAAAATTCGATCCTAAGGACAAATACTTCTAGGTTAAAATCTAGCATTTTTTTAATGAAAAGACGAAACAATTTCAATCTGAACAAATGTAAACACTTGTTTACTCAAAAGAATTGATTTTTTGTGTATGCCACACAGTTAGCTCTTGCAACGAACACATTTTAGCTTAATTTTAATGTGAAAGAAAATAACTCGAATAAACACCAGTTCTATTATTTCGAAACTACAACTAATTACTATTCCATTTTCCAAGATAAATAAATGATTTATCCATCATTTTTGGGAGAAAACATTTTTCAGCCCAAAAATATAACAACATCTGTATGTCGATTTGTAACTCTATTATCAAAACAAATGAAATTTGCCACGTATCTCAATTATTCTTATTATAAATATTGACTGTATCATTATTTTGCGTGATGTCACTATGATACTTCAATTCAAGTCCAACAAACCATAAGATTGAACTAATTCTATCAAAATTATGAAAACAATCATTTAAAAAACCTACTGATTCTTGTTTGTTCATATAAGTTTCGAAAAATTCAGGTGGAGATCAACATGCACGGTAAAAATTAACAATTACCGACGACAATCACGAATAATGATACAAACAAGTCTTGTTCTTCTCTTAAACTGTTCTTATCAATCTTGAAGTCATGGTTCCCGATCATTTTAAAAACTTCCAGGAGATAAAAGTACCGCGGAAAATCCTAAAATTCTTGTCGAAAGCACCTTATTTGAGCTTCTGATGAAGACTAATACAAGACTTAAAACTGTTGACTTTCTTCAAGCTTCTGTTTCCAAAAAGTGTTTTCCTTGGAATTTCTTCAAAAAAGTAACCGCTAATACTTGAACGCTGCGTTTCTACAACATATGCTAAGAGATGTTCAAAAATATCGCAGAAAGTAGAACATATTTTCGAATTTTTTTGAGGGCTAGATGTCTTTAGTTCTCTCAGATCGTAAGCCTGTTTAGCATCTCTAACACAAGAAAGACCAGTATCATCATTGATCATACTTCAATTTTTTCATATAGAGAAATTTCAACGAAAAACTGAAAATTCGCAATTTTTTTTGAGAAATTCTTCGTTTCCATTGAGATCATGAAAGATACCTAGGAGAAGTCATAGCTACAAACCTTACCATATAATCAACTAGTTCCAGTGAATTTTGCTCTTTCCAATGTACCTATCGATAACTAACATAATCATTTCATACGTCAATTTCTTTCTGTTGAATGAAACAAATGACAGCATTTCAGCGTAACATCAATCTATTATTTCTCAACAAACTCGACCTTTACATCTAACACAACAACCTCAACAAAGTATTCTTAAGCTCATGTGCCTTCTTGTCCTTTGAAGTTATTCTCGGCAATATCCTTGTTTTCAAGATAGGATAGCCAAATAAAAATTCCAATCGTTCTTTTATTATTGCAGCTTCAACAAACTTATACAATGAATTTTCACGTATCGCGCTGTATTTCTCTGAACAGTTTCCTCCATTTCATTTCCGTAAATAAATGTACTTCCGTTCTCCCAAATCTATCCTTCACTCAGCGGTGAACTGCTTCGGCTCAACCTTGTTGTCTTTGACTTCGGATGCAGAAATATTCACTGTTATGTTACTTCATTTCTTTGCTATTGAGAAATATCATAGAAAATATCTTCAAATCATACAATGCCTTCATCTTTATAAACCTTTCCTTTCTTCTTTAAATGTGCCAGATAGAACAGACATTTTCAACCTCGCAGCTTTTTTTCTAAAATCAATCTGTATCTCTCAACATTACTTCATCAAAAGCGTAAATAAATAAGCACACCTTTCGTTACAACATCATTTTGTTCCCGGGGAGAGAAAACCAAAACTTTTAAACGTTTTCCACAATTTAATGCAACAGAAAATTTCTGTTTTTAATACACGTGAACCAGCTCAGAAACATTTCACATCTCGCTGTTTCCCTCTTCTAACAATCTACTGTATTCGGCATTATTTTGTGAAACCCATGCTAAAAAGCATTCTACTGATACCAATTCCATTATCTTCCATTCGGAAAAAATCTTGGAAAAGTTTTTCATAGAAAACATGATTCTTTCTCCATGAAACAAATATTTTATCAGATTTCTCCTGGTAAACTACTTTACAGGATTCTGGCGTATTTTAGTCTTCAATCTTTTTCTTCTACTCCCTTCTGCCTCATACACCAGTACGATCAGTAAGAATTCTCCTTTCCTTCATTACACGTCCATGTTTTCAACAACACTGAAACAAATCTCCATGGCATGTTCCAATCTTCTTTCCAGAATCATTTCCCTCTACTTCATTACGTAATCCGTGTACAATATAAACTGTGATCCTCATCTGTTTTCATACTCCATCAAATTTTTATTTTCTACATTATATTTCGTCAAGCTTGCCACGGATAAATATTTTTTATTTTACCTAATCGTTGAATCGAGTAACCGAAACAAAGTGCTTTTTAATTTGTAACTCATGCTCATTCCAAATTTTCCTTTTCCGTTTTAGTTCGATACTATGCGATTGGAAATGTGATTCGTGTATGTTTTATCATTTAATCGAAATTCTTGTCATAGCAAAGCTTCGTTTACTACACGGCGAATAAATATATTCTTTATTTTAGGTCTCCTACATTCTAAAGCAGCTCAAGAAAATCATTTGGTTTTTTTAAACTCTCGATCACTAACTAATTTTTTTTGCTTTAGATTGGCTCTGTCCCCAATGATCGTCTCATCTTCGAGTTGTTTATCATTCTATCGGATTACTCCCCTCACAGCGTGTCATTCATCGTACTACGAGTAAGTTTTTTTTTCATTTCAGTTGTCCTCCATTGTAAGGCAGCTGAACAAAAATCGTTTGTTTTTTTTGAACACTCGTTCATTAACTAATTGTTTTTGCTTTAGATTGACCTCGTGTGAATTCATGGCTTCATCTTCAAATGGTTTATCATCCATCCACTTGCTCCTCTCAACATCGTGCCGTTCATCGTAACACGAATGAATATTTGCTTTGTTTTAGATCTTTCTCACTAAAAGCAATTAAATAAAATTATTTGCTTACTTTAAATGTCGTTAAATACCTATTTTTTTCTGTTTAGATCCAACATGTGCTATTAATGGTGCTATGTTGATGTGATTCATCGTTCTATCGGATTGCTCCTCTCAACAATATGTCGTTCATCGTACCACAGGCAATCATTTTTTTTTCATTTTATTTCTCTTGTATTCTAAGACAGCTCAAGAAGATCCTCTGTTCTTTTTTCAAATCTTCTTCACTAACTAATTGTTTTTTCTTTAGATTGACCCTATCTGAATCGATAGTTTCATCTTCAAGTGGTTATAATTCCATTTAATTGGTCTTCTAAACGATATTTCTCTTTTCGTACGACGAATAAGTACTCATTTCATTTTATTTCTGTTTCATTCTGAAGCAGCTGGAGAAAATCGATTACTTTTTTTCAACACTCGTTCACTAACTAATTGTTTTTTTTTGTTTAGATTGACTCTGTCAAAATCGATGGTCTCATCTTCGAGTGATTTATTATTGCATTGAATTGGTCCTATGAACAACGTTTCTCTTTTCGTAGAATGAATAAGTACTCATTTCATTTTACTTGTTTCATTCTCAAGCAGCTGGAGATAGTGTTTTTTTTTAAGTCTCTTTAACTAACTAATTTTTTTGTTTAGACTAACACTGTATGAATCAATGATCTCAACTTCAAATGTTTTATGATTCATCCAATCGCTCCTTTCAACATCATTTCGCTCATCGTAACACCAGTAAGTATTTTTTTCATGTTAATTCTTCCTCATTCTGAAACAGCTGAAGAAAATCACTTTTTTTCTTTTAAACTGTCGTTTCATAGGTATCTTTCGGTTTACACTCGCACTGTGGAGTTCTGTATGTGATCCAGATATAGTTTATCATTTCATCGAATTCCTTCTTTTAATAGCATGTCCTTCCTTGTGCAACAAATATGTATTTGCTTCATTTTAGGTATTTCTCATTAAAGACAGCTGAAGAAAATCATTTTGTTATTTTAAACTGTCGTTAAACAGCTAATTTTTTTGTTTAGATTCAACCTGTGCAATCAGTGGTGTGATATTGGTGTAATTTATTATCGGATGGATTGATCCTCTCAACAGTGTTTCGTTCTTCGTACCACGAATAAGTATTTTCTTTGTTTTATGTATTCTCCACTGTGAAGCACCTCAAGAAAATCATTCGTTCTTTATAACTCTCCTCCACTAAAGAATTTTTTTTTCTTTATAGTGAATCTGTCCAAATCGATCATCTCATCTTCAAGTAATGTATCATTGAGTCGAATGAGTTCTCTCAACAGCCTTTCTTTCTTCGTACGACGAATAAGTATTTATTTCATTTTACATCTGTTTCATTCTCAAGCAGCAGGAGAAAATCATCTGTTTTTTTCCGATTCTCGTTCACTAACAATTTGTTTTGTTTAGATTGCCACTGTGGAATCAGAGGATCATCTTGGCGTTTTTCGCGTTGAATTTTTTTCTTTTTTTTAGCTATTGTTCTATTTAGGTGTTCAAATGCTGAAACACGGTGTCGTTGGTCGAGTTTCTATTTTTGTGTTGGATAGCTTTTCATATCAGTTCGCACATGGAAGTCAGCGGTAAGTGTCTTTCTAAATTTGCAGTAATTTTTTACCAGAGATATTTATGAAATTTTTTTTTTTCATATGTAAGATTTTTTGTTAACTTATTCGTGATTTGTTCTCCAATGCTTACAATGAAATGCAGAGAGTGATTGAAATTGGTTTCGACACTGAGTTTAGAACTCCTGATTGAAATGGCTATGTGGACAATAAAGATGGACGAATGGAATCGTCATTAGCAATTCGTATGCATAATATTTTGAAGATTAACCAAGTTGGACACGCGATTTATGACAACAGATTTTCATAGCGCTATGTGTTTTTTGATTTAGATTGCATATATCAAGCATAATGATAATGATAGATATCTATTGGCTTTCGAATCGGTTGCTATCAATTGGACATCCAGGTAAGAAAATTCTTTTAGTATATAGCCACCTTTGTTTCGCGCTTTATCTCTTCAATTCGGGTATACTTTTCGGAAATATCCTGCAGTTTTTTAACTATTGATTCTTCATTTTGGGAATATTGAGTAATAATGTGTAACAGCTTCGTTTAATAATAACCTCTCTCGCTGGAAACAATTCCTTATGCGCAACTTTTTGGCATCTTTAATGGATTTATGATACTTTGATGTTGTAAATGAAGACTTATCTCCATGGTTGGATGCCATCTCTATTGTTGCCAGTTTAGTTTATTTTGTTCTCTGGAGAACAGTTTCGTCTAAAGTATTGACTACAGTCGTTATTTCAACTTCCCCTTATATATATATAGGGTGTCCGGAAAGTCCTTAGAGTTAGGAAAATTTTCATATCTCCTTTACAGCTCGACCAAACGAGCTCATTTTTTTAACAAAGATTGAGGCACGTTCACACTCCAAATCCATATGGACAAGAGTATTGAGAATCTCTGTTAAGTATCACTATTGACCTCAACAAGAAAATTTTACTGTTCCACAGAGAGGAAGAAAAACCATATACTTAACAAAGGTTCTCACTAACTTTGTCAGTATGGATTTGGAGTGTGGATATGCCCCTATCCTGGGTAAAAATATCAGTTGGTTCACTCAAGCTATAATGAAGAGAGTCAATTGTCTTTTCAATAAAGTGTCTTCTGCCCTATCCTGTGTAATGTTTGTTTTCCTAACTGTGAAACAGTAAAATTTTCTTGTTGAGGTCAATAGTGATACTTAACAAAGATTCTCAATACCCTTGTCCATATGAATTTGGAGTGTGAACATGCCTCAATCTTTGTTAGAAAAATGAGCTCGTTTAGTCCAACCATAATGGAGATATCCAAATTTTTGTAACTCTAAGGACTTTCCGGACACCCTATATATATATATTTTTTTTTTATAGTTTGCTACAAGTTCAGTCAATGGTTCTAGTAAAAGCTTTTGATAGTTTTCTGTAGGAAATCCTGGTTTCCTCACCTTTTTTGCCTTGCTAAATTATTTTATCAAAAAGTTGTTTTCAGCTTTTCTAGTCTTGCTTCGTTCTTCTGCGGATACAATCGGATTGTTAAGGTTATCACATCATAGTTTCCCTACTTCTCGTGTTCCACAAGCAAACTCATTATTAGGTGAGTCTTCAGTCTTATGCAAGTTGCGTATTCCTTGGTTGATAGCTATAACATACCCTCTTAAATGACCATAATATGTGCATTGCCCGGAAATCATCCATTGTTTATGTAAATATCATTTGTGGTTTTTTCGCACACCATTGACGTTTTACCGCGAACTCCTGTATTCCAAAAAAGCTAAAAGTTGATTCCAATCAAAGCAATGATTGACAATCATTCGCAACCTCCTCAACCAGATTATCAGCTTTTCTCAGCTGATCCATCCCTACGTGACATCAATCTTTCCAATAGTTCAGCTGCGCTTGAGTCGCTCAATACCGTGCGCCACATACCCCAAACTTAACAGTTGAAGTCAATATATCTCTTAGTACACCTCAGTATAAACCGTTGAAGATGTTTATCAAGTTAATATACCTATTGATATGCGCTTTCATACTCCGGAAGGAGCTGATGAAGCTAATATACCGATTAATATATCTGAGCATACACTCTAGAAGAAGTTGTTGAAACTAATGTACCCATTAATATACGTCAGTATAAACCCTAGAAGAAGTTGATGAAACTAATGTACCCAATAACATAAGTTACCATAAACCTTTGAAGAAGTTAATGAAACTAATATACCGATTAATATACCTTATCATAAATCCTAGAAGGAGTTGATGAAACTAATATACCCAATAATATACGCGTTCGGAAATCCTTGAAGGAGTTGATGAAACTGATATACCCAGTAATATATGCGTTCATAAACCCTCGAAGGAATTGATGAAGCTAATATACCCATTATTATACGCCTTTATGAACCGTTCAAGGAGTTGATGAATCTAACATAGCCAATAATATACGCGTTCATAAACCCTTGAAGGAGTTGATGAAGCTAATACACCCATTAATATACCTCAGCATAAACCCTATTAACCATTGATGACCTCCATAAACGCTTTTAAGTACTTTTTGTAACTCGTGAACGAGGGTATCTTATTGTCATCAACCCTTTTTCAACGGGTTTTTGAAGCTTGTATGTGAACGTTTATTACACTTATCAACCCTTTTCATGGGTTTATAAAAGTGCAACGTATAGCAAACCCTTTAAAGGTTTGTGAGCATTATCAACCCTTTCATAAATCCTTTAAAGTCTGTATTTGACACTCATAAACCCCATAATAATCCATTTTTTCAGGGTTTATGAAAAGGTTTATGACGCTGTAATAAACCCTCAAAAAGGGTTTGCTATACGTTGCACTTTTAAAAACCCTTTTTTCGTTTTCTATTCTACGCTTTTTTTTACAGTGTACCACACACGTTCACAACCGCCCACACCCACAGCCGTATCCACGCCCACGCTTCCACACACACCATAACCCCACTCCATTCAACCTACACGCACATCATACACCATTCACGCCCACACCCACGCCCATACACATCCACCCTAACCGGAAAACTTTAGATGGGTGCAACTCCCAACTCACAAAATCTCATTGATGCATGGTCAAACCGTGAAAAGCTATGATTGGTCCAAATGGCCACTCTCAAAATCTCATTGGCGCATAGCCAAATCGTGAAAACTTATGATTGGCCCAAATGGACACTCTTGGAATCTTATTGGTGCATAGCCGATCCGTGAAAACCTGCGATTGGCTGAAAACATGTTACCTGAAATCTGATTGGCTGGCATGCAGATGAAGCAGACATCTGATTAGTTTGAGGGAGGGGGTGGGACTATCGAGCAATCCAATAGCTAAGATTAAGTTTTATTGCAGGATCGATTATGTTATAGGTCAAAAAAACTTTTTTTCGTTCTGTGCGAACGAACGAACGAAGTTACGAACATACGAACCTTGCTCGGTGTATGACCCTCCTTTCAGTAGAGGGAATAATTCATTTTATAAGTAAGTTCATTAGTTTTTTTCCTAGTACTTCAGTTGTTTTTCCGACAAATGGAATATCAATGAATATGTGATTTTGTTTTTGGTGACAATGAAGGTAACTCAACAGGTTTAGAACTATTGATTTCATCTCCTGGCCACAAGTAGATTTTAGTAAGACTATGAAAAGCATAAAAGTATTCGTGCACCCATGGCTTTTCCTTCTCGAGATATGATGAAATGTATATCGAAAAAGAGAGGCTTTTTATTATTTTTTGAAAAAATCATTTCTCTCTATCTCTCAATATTTTCAATATTAAGCATCGCTATTCAATAAACTCGGTCACAAGCATTACTATAACTAAATTTCGAATATCGAATAAACCAAATTATGAAATATTAAAGATTTACTGGAAAATTACTTGCTCTCTCTCAAACACTTTCTTTCTTGTATCACTGTTAGCTTGTTTCCACAAGCTTAGGTTTATTCTATTTGTGTATATATCAAAATGTTCTTGATCATGTACATAGATATTATGCAACATCATAGAAAAGAGAACAAAGGACAAAAGAAGAAAGAGAGAGATAGATAACAATAACAACACTATCAAATAAAAGAGACAGATTAAAAAAACATAAAGAGTCAGGAATGAGGGTGAGTCACCGCTAGCTTTCCTTCCATCCCCTATTAGATGTGTGTTCGCACACATGATTATCATGTTCATATAATGAAAATTGAATTGTAACTGTTGTTTGTGTAAAATCAAGTATAATTGATGATAGTTTCTATTCGTGAATCAATCCATAATTGTTCAATACATGCTAATAAG
>CAJNOL010004390.1:0-15807 GCA_905250125.1 Rotaria sordida | reverse complement strand
CGATCACAAGGCAGAGAGGATATCTATAACCTATGAAATCTCGCTATATTGTCTAATACGACCAATATTGATTTTGAGTGTACCAATATGTAGGGTACTTATGGTAGTATATACCTACAAGATTTCAGCTCGAAAAACCCTGCTGTTGATGAATGGCGAAATATACAATATATATGGCCTGCATCAATTATAGTCGTTTTTTACCCGAGGGTGCTTCTATTATGGATTGAATATCTTAACAAAGGAAAGGTTTTAGAAGCTGAAATTTTTAGCGTTTTCATAACTCACTTAGGGCTACATAGTGGCAAATTTTCATTGAAATCTGAGACATCGATTGAGCAGGTGTTTTAGTAAATGTATGGTCGCTTTCGTGCATTGGCTCTTAGATAGTTTCTATTGCTCAGAAGGTCTTTCATAAAATAATGAGTTTGATCAATGACTTGTGGAGCATTATTGAAAAATACTGAAAAATGACTATTTCACCTTGTAGCTACTAGTATGATCAACTTAAATAATCACTCATCTGAACCCATTTTTGTATGATGAATACATCAAATTGAGATGCATATACAGTAGAGTTTTAAGCGAAATTAATTTATTCTTTTCTAAGAAAAGATTATGATAAAAATCTAAAAACAAATTTACTTGTTTTCTCGATAGTACTCTTAGAAAAGTTTGAGTATCTCCAGAGTGGAACAATATTTTTTCGAAATAGTTTGCTTCAAAACTCTTAAAACTGTGCTCTCTACAACATATATGAAATTTGAGCAAAACTTGATAAGCTCGATCAACCAGTTTCTGTGAGAATAGATTGTGGTCACTTTAGAGTGGTTCCAATATATCTAAATTGGCAGTATCCTAACAGCTGAATAACTCGACCTAGGCTAGTCATCAGAAGCTCATATTTTTAATTTGGCCTTTTCTCGTTGAGAGTTATCATTTTACCCGAATATTGTTGAGTAATTCAACTGGCATGACAAACAGTTTCATTGTTAGTGATGACTGGCTTGGGTTTTTTTCTGTGAAAGAATAAATATCACTCAACCTTCACAATTCAAGCAAAGCTTACAGGTGCCAATTGAGTCTTCGACAAAAAACAGACAGCTAAAAAACAAAAAGAAAAGAAATGTGGAACCCGATGATAGTCTTGAATATTCGAGCAAAGTTCAGGCAACCGAGTGCATGTGAAATCTGTTTTTGTTTCATATTCAAATACAGTGAGATCAACTCTTAATTAGTTTCCACAAATGTAACAAAGGACAAGAAAAGTACGGCTTCAAAACAGTCAGCTTCAAAATTATTTCATCGTCTTCTCTTTTATGATAATTTTAAAAAGACTATTTCTCAAGTTCATAATCTAGCCTATAACTTTCGTTTCAGATTTTATGCTAATTTTGCTTAGAAGAAAACAAGAGAATCTGCGATGAAACAAAGTATATCATTTATATAAGTCTGGTGTGCAAAAAAATATGCATCGTCTCATCTGACGAAAATGATTAAAACTTATTGGATCAAGAGTCAAGCTAGTACTTCAAATCTTATGTTGCATTTTTTATCTACATCAGAGAAATATAGCTGATCATAAGACCAAATTCGTATTTATCTTCTTTCTCAGCAAGCAATAAATCTCGATTTCATGCAATAAGAGTCTTCGAGCCAGTATCTCCTTCAATCTCAAACTCTTTTTCTCTTGTTTCGTTTTGGAAAAAAAATTGAGTTTTATTAAAAAGTGCATATTTTCCGAGATTTTTCGATACAATCAAATCCAATAGTTCAGAAATATTTGGACAAAATATGATCACTATATGAGTATTTATATATTGTTATTATGTACTAGTCGAATGGTTTGAAAAGGAGAATCGAATGAGCATATGCAGAAATTTATCCGCACATACACATGCATATCTCAGGGGCGTAAAGGTGCGGCTGACATCCTCACATTTTCAGCTCCATCCTAACTCATTTTATCCTCGAATATCACGGTCATCCAACTTAAGCAGAAAATTTAGTAGATGTCTGAAGGCGTCTCTCAGTCTGCAAGAAGTCGAATGAAGTAAAATAAGTTGAAATCAAATTATATTTTCTGTAAATACCTATCGTTCTAATCTGTCGGGACATTTTTCGAGTAAAATGCTATTTTCTCGCGAAGGATATGTGCTTAAGAGCTGAAAGTTTTCTCGCAGTTTTACCATATAGTCATCTAAAAAGGGTAAAAAAATCATGGTCTTAACTCCTATAGTTACCAAGAAATCAAAGAAACAAAATTCAAAATCTGTCGGGATGTTTAACAGAAAAGTAGCATCCTTCCCGCTTATTTTTGGTTTTTAATTTGATCCAGAAGGTCCTTGAAAAAACATTTTTAAATAAGAAAATAATGCAGTAATAGAAACAAATATTGTTTTCCTTTTATTTTTCAATTTTCGATTTAAATTTTGAAGGAATAGTAGAATTTTCGATCTTGACTGTTATTAACAAGCTGGTAAGAGCAGTCATCATCAGTAGAAATATTCAATAATCTAATCCATAAAACAGTCTATAAAACCAATCCATAATCTAAAATCTTTGATCTAATCCATTTTATAGATTATTTTATGGATTAGATTATTGAATATTTGTACTGATGATGACTGCTCTTACCAGCTTGTTAATAACAGTCAAGGTCGAAAATTCTATTATCTCTTCAAGATTTAAATTGAAAATTGAAAAAGAAGGAAAAAAATTGTTTCTATTACTGCATTATTTTCTTATTTAATATATACAAAAAACGTTTCTGACTTTTCTCAAGTTACACTCATATAACTTTTTTCTTACAAGATTTCTCGCTCTTTGGTCTATCGAATATTAAAAGTAAATTCGCGTTTGCCTTTAAATTGGCTTTAGTAGATTGAATTAATCTGTCGAGACATAAATCGCCAAAGTGTATGTTTAGATAGTTTTTGCAAGATTTGATCGGTAGATTCAAAGTGAAGTTATTTTCTATTTATATGGTCAGAAAGAGAATAGTCTTAGCTACAAAGTGGTTGTCAGAAATTATTTTTATTTAGGATTGATCGGAAAAATGCCAAGAATCTAAATTTGATGAGCTTCATTAAGGATCGGAACCGGCAAAAAACTGAAAAAATATTTTCAAGTTAAGTATGAAAACAGTTTTTCTGTATGGGCACTATATCTGAATAGTACATTAGACAGAAAGCAGCACGCAAAGAATTTATATTTACACTGTCGCAAGCAAAATTGAATGAAATAAAATGAATTTTTCTGTTGCTGTGTGTCCTTGTGTTTGAAATTCTCTAGTCTGCATATCTTCTGTCATAAGTACAACTATTTGTTTCAATGAGTGAAACATAAATCGACTAGATTCTAAGTATAAACAGAAGATGATGCACCGGAGAAGTAGACGTCACTATGAAAGCGGCTAGCCATGAGTGGCGCCCGGAGAGGTGCCGACGAAGGAGTAGTTGCTGGTCTGTACCATTAATCGGGGGTGAGCTTCGCAGTGTCGTAGTTCATAGAAAAATTGCCTATCTTTGTGGTTCAATCAATTGGTATCATATGCAAAAGCGACAAAAACTAGCAAGTTTTTCTCTAAATCAGTTTCGAGAAAAAATTTTTCTGCAGAAGTGAAACATCTTGAACATGCATTTGACGAAATGCATGTGTTAGCGCATTTGTATTAACATATCTTCTATGTGGATAAAAAATGCGGATGTTTCGTGATCTAAAGTGAAAAGATAATCGCTTTGAAAACCAGTCTAAAAATAACTGAGACGCTCATATAACATTAAAGGCTTGTTTCGCAAACGGCAACGATAGAAATCGAACGTCAAATAATATTACTGAACAAATTGTATATAAATGTTGTGAATTAGAGTGCGAAGCGATTTATATGCATTTGTGGAATATCATTAAACGTTGGTTATAAAAGAGAAGAAGCAATTAAATACTACGGTAACACTTAGTTAACTTGGACATTTGTTACTTTACTCAAAGGCATTCTTTAAATAGATCTAGTTTCAAATTTCTCATTGAGAAGTTTTTTTTATAGTAATAGAATAGTCTTTCGTAAAGTGTCCCATGAGAGTTGATTGAATTGCAATCTGAATTGGACGATTAATTAGTATAGGAGATGTAAACATGGTAGCGACTAGCCGTGAGTGGCACCTCAGAGGGCTACCGACGATCGACTAGTCGCTGGCCTGTATAATTTATTTAAGGCACGCATTTTTTTACAATATCCAATCCTTGTTCATTTAACTATTTCTACTTTCCTGCTTTTGTAATTAATAGTGAAAGCATTAAGAGTGTGATATGCAGAAATTTCGATATGACGCGGAACATTTAGAAATATCTTGAAATTGAAGTTATAGCCGATAGTTAACGACGGAAACTTCTCGTTAGCATTCTTATCAAGAATTATTTTGCTATAAATCAAATAGTTTTCTGCGAGATATGTGTCAACGTCTCTTATTTACAGGTAAATCATTTGTTTGTAGATGTATCGAAACCAATCTATGAGCAGGAAGCTAACGACTAACAGGTAGTGATCTATTGCTCGTGAGATATTTCACATATATGAGTGTAAAATTAATGAATCGAGGGGCAGCAGTCCTACATTTTTCTGATCTTTTGGACATACGTGATGAACAATGAATGCTCCAGTTTCAACAATAAATATTATTTTGAAAAAATAAAGAATTAGTTAGAATCAAATGTTATAGTAGCAGCAGTAGCATCACATATATCGGCAAATTTTTTGACAATGACTTCCAAGATGAATAGAAAGCGCTCAGTCGAGGGTCAAGCGAGTCGTAGCGACGAGCGTTATCTTGTATTTAAAACAAACTATTTTGAATGGTTTTTCTCACGTAAAATATCTTACACTTACAAATGAGATATCCGTTTGACAATAAAATAAACCAACATTTGTGTATTTTTCCATGAAAGCGTATTAAACAAGAAACAACTAATAGTTCGAAATGTTGCTGTTTTAGCATATATCGAAACTCGTTGGTTGTCAAGGCATAGCAAGGCGCAATGTAAGTATCGTGTGAATGGAAGAACTATTAAGCAAAATAAAACGAGAGCTTACTTCAATTTTTTTTTCGATGTAATTTAAGATAGTTCATAATATTTTTTACCTAATTTATGGAAAATCAACGAGACAATTCGAGGAAACAAATAAGAAAAAAAATAGAAGGAACAGTTAAAAAGTAGATTGAATAAAGTAGACATGATGTGGGTCTCAAGAAAATCTTTACAAAGTCTACTAACGACAAGTGTTTTGAATTTTAAATACATCACTTAAAAGAAAAATGTTTTACACTCGTTGAAAAGGAAATATTTTTTTATCTTATAAAATAACAGAAATACAGAGTACAAAAGTCGAAACTACTGCAAAAATCCTATAGATTAGTCCTGCTTATCTCTACGTCAAAATAAATACAACGTAAACGAAGCTGATCGGGCATTATTTGTACATTCCAACAATAGTATATTCGTCCAATCGAGCGTTATGGTGGTAGAGATAATGTTCATTTCTTTGTCAACTGTAATAAACAAAGCACTTCATATGAGAAATTTTGATCAACAATTAGAATTCATATTTCTGCTGAATAAGATCATTCAAAACAAGACACCATCATTGGTTTCTCTGTGAATTTTTCCTGAACAAAACGTATTTCACAACTTTCTTCAAGAATGTCACAAGAACTCGAAAGACTTTCAAGACTTTGTTAGAATTTATGAGCGAAATCCCTGCTGTTTCCCTTAGGATACGATTGGATCTGTTCGTACACCTTATATTGATGAAAATCATGGAAAAACAGAAGTATTATTTTTTGTTGGGGTGCATTTGAATATTTAGATCAATATGGAAAACTATTTATGTTGAAGATTGAAAATCAATATTATAAAAATATGTGGATTTTTGTCAAAAATACAATTTACCAGTTATTAGTTTTACTTATCCAAAAGAAAAAGTTCAAGATGTTCATTTTCACCATCATAATAAAAACCATTTACAATTAATCACCACATTCATTTAGATTAGCAAACGTTTCGTTTCTTTTTTTTCTTCACGTTCAAACATTAATCAATCTGTTTATTATTCTATATAATTATTATTTCATAAAATTGGAAAAAATGATACACTTGATTCTATTATATTAAAAGATGACTGACGACAATCACGAAAAACATCATTACATAAACAAATAATTTGTCTATTGAATTCATTTGCATTTGAATAGATAATTGATCTTAATTTTTGAAAACAATGTTGCCATTTTCTAAAATTCAAAGTCCAGTGTATATTTTGTTGATATTAAATAAAAGAATTTTTCTGAAAATTATAATCAATCTGTTTTATAAAAGATTTTTTTTTAAACAGAGATTATAAATAAAATTTCTCTAAAATACTATTTTCATAAATAGTCAACAAAATCTTATGGAATTAGGTACGAAAATTTTCCACTATAGAAGTTTATTAGTACAATGAATAAGTTCATTTTTCATCTGCTAATCTACTTGATAATGCAAATGACTCATCGCATGATTTTGACAACGAATTGAATGACGCACTTGTTCAGAGACGGGCAGCTCCGATCATTTCTCGCTCTATCTCAGCTCCAGCTTCAGTCACTAATGAGTCGCTCCGCTCCGACTCCGCCTTAGCGAAAAACTTTTTTTCAATTTTTGCTATTTTTTTGAAGCTTAATGATGTTCAGTGAATGTTACGTCTTGTTTCAACATATATATGTTGTAGGCAAAATTAAAATTTTAATTTTGACTAGACATTGCTTGGACAGAATTGAAATTTCAATTTTGCCTAGGCAAGAGTGTGGGTGAGTACATCTTCTCTAGACTCACACCCACGTCCACACCCATACCCTGATTGACTCAATTCCAAGACTGAAAATTTTGATTGAACGAGAGCAGCAACATGACAATAGCTGATTGGTTGAATTTCCAACGAAGAAAACCCGATTGGACGGGGTGCATCACGCAACAACCAAATATATGGCACTGTACGTGTTTGCTACGCTGTCAAGAATCAAATTCACATATATGATCTTTAACGTCTTCTCTGATTGGCTTGGACAGACAAAATTTAATGATATCTTAGGTCCATATTTTACGGCCATATAACCCTTTCTTTCAGAAAAGGGAATTTTAAGATGTGCAACAATATGAATGAAACATAATGATTTGATTGTTAGACCTGTTTAGAGAATGTCTTTTATAATCCTCTTTGTAAGTATCATTATCATAAGATTAACTGTTGGTACAATATGATTAATACTCGATATTTTTTTATATCTTAATCATGCCGTTCATCGAAATACAACATTTATTATGCTTTTCAATTTATTGAACAAATCAAAACAAAATTTCATTTATAACGAAGGACAGTAACGATATAAATTTTTCAAACATACCAATGTATTGAATACATAAAATTGTTTTATCTTCGTACTACTTTCCTAACCGATGATATTTTTACATTAACAATTCAGTCGATTTTGGTTTTGACTCATTACACTAAATTATTGCATTTATAATGACAGGATTTTCTATTGGAAATTCAAAATACTAGGACTGCTGTGCGAATGCTTACCAGAGCTGGATAGTCGAACGACCTGACTAGTTATTTTATAGTGAGCTTCAGAAAATAGCTCAAAACTCAGTATGTAGAAAGTAAGAAGAAAAACAAAAATAGATAATCAGCGGCAGTCAAATGTGACATTTTCAGTGCAGATTAACAATGTTTCTTCAGTAAAGCATGGATTAATCCGGGCTTTGTTAAATGCCAGAGTGTGTTTTTCATAAGCCGCTCACTCTTCATTCGAACTTTGCCAGTGTCATTCTGTACTTTTTCGGTGCATATTCTCAGATGTTTTACTCCATCACGATTACGATATCACTGTTCGTTCTTATTATTCAACAATATGCAGGCATACGTTATGGCGATGTGACGACGAACCAAATCCATCCAGCAGTTGCTGACGTACTCACACACAAAAACGACGACAACATCGCAGCACATGTGCAGCGGCTGGCCATGGCCAAGAGAAAGATCATGACTGAAAATGCCGTGCGAGGACAGGAGAAACAAGATCAAATAATTGTCAACGTAGGCCCGATCATAGTGAAGAATCTCATTCTCGGCGGTGGCATTCTTGGGACTCTAGACGCGGCCACAATTCCGAAACAGGGTGGCGAAGTACTGCTAATTTCAATGCCAGCACCGTCCGACCGACCAGTGATGCAAACCGACGGAAGCATTATGGCGTCCAATACCAGGCAGCAGCGCATGGATCCATGGTCGACCTATGGTGACCTGAAAATCGGCCAGAAAGGGTACCAGCTTCTTCCGTACAAGGCTGATGTGAACGGTAGCCTCATTCCTGGACATGACGGCAAACCTATCCTGGACCCTGGCTTTCTCGGCATGACGATACAGCCCGTGGAGCTACAGTCGACACCAGATGACTATATACTCTCAAGCGAGCTCTCCTTGGCTACTGCTGAGACAGCACGGCAGTCAGGTGTCCCATTCATTTTTGGCGAGGCAATCAGTAGTATCCAAGTTGCACTCAACAATAACACTAAGACAACTGCGGACTGGCCTTTAGGAGCCAAGGCGTGCGTGGAGATCAAGATGTTGGGAGTCGATGGCAAACCACGCCTTGACAAATACGGAAAACCGATCATCAAGAAGATCTTCAGTACCGAGACAATGGATGTTTGCGTCGGTCCTGGCTCAGCACGCAAGCTTCGTGACCAGGCAGACAAGAACAACAATATACAAATCTCGCCAGAGGACGCAACGAAGCTTGAAGCCTCTGGCGCTGTTGTCTACGCTGAGGAATTCCTCGGTGGTAAGTGGATCGCTGCGGGACAGAACATTCTTGTTTTTGGTGGTGGAGATACTGCTGCTTCGGTAGTACAAACCGCACTCGCTCAGCAGAGAGAGGACGGACTCCAGATTGGCGAAGGCGTAGTGTGGGCTGCCCGTCCTGATCCCAGATCTCGTCCGTTGTCGACACAGATGGATTCAGACGGGAAGGAGACTCTCACTTGGTTTGGTAAGCTTGACAAGAAAATCAAGGACTACGTAGACGCGAATCCAGGCAAGAAGATACCACAGAAGCTTACCACGCATTACAATGCGCAGCAACAGAAATTTAAAAGCGACTCGCTGAAAGTTCTGCAGAGCAATATAACGATCCTGAAGAGTGTTCTCGGAAGCATTACTGATCCAGCAGAGTACTTCCAGAAGAAGGTCGAACTTCAGACCGCACAAAAGATGCTCGAGCAGACTCTGGCAATCTTCGATACGTTCGATGATGAGAAGCCACGCAACAAAGGTACCGCGAAGCAGGTTGTTCAAATCTCTATGGATATCCTTCGAGTTACGCCTACATTTGATGAAAAAGTACTTGTGACCTATGAGGATGGAAGCCAGCGTACCTACGACAAAGTTATCTGCTCAATCGGTCAGGATCCTACACAGACAGGTGGTCCTAAGAGATTAGTTGGTGATCTCCCACTTGTACTAATCATGGAAGGCGATCCATCCTACCCAGTCGGTCTACAGACACTGGATGGTGCAGTTCGTATCATGGGAGCCTCGGCATGGCATGTCAGGAACAATATCATGGACGGTGCTCATATGAAGGCATATGAGCAAGCGATCGACAGACGGTCAAAGGACACTGAGAACGGCATTTCTCCCGATTCATTCGGTGTACCCTGGGGCTTCGAGACCATGGGTGACAACCCTGCACGCGCGAATAAACTATTGAGTTAAGTAAAAGTGGGACCTAATACTCATATGTTTGTATGCATTTTTTCAAGTATTAAATGTCCTATTTTATTTGACCATGAAGAGTAAAAATAAGATAGAAGAATTATTTTTCCTAAAAATCGTACTGTGCATTTGTCTATGTATCTAATATAGACCTCGTTGAAAAAGAAAACGTTCCAAACAATCATCAAAGGCACATAGGCCAACTTTAGAAGATGTTTTCTTTCCTCTAAAGTTATTGCGTAAGTAGAAATAGTATAGAAATTATAATTAAATTCCTAAAAATTAGAAGATCTGAGATCTCTGACGGCAAATGATTATTAAAGCACTTTCATTCGCAATGTAGATTTTGAGCTGATGAATCGAATGGTGTAATTTATTTTATGATTAAGTTGAATATTACTCCATTATCTGATAGATAAAACAGAAGAATAATACGTATCGAAATTATTTGAAGTGAACTATCTATTCACTTCTCAGCGTGTATCCACTATTTCAATAGACATTTCTACAAACAATCAAATCTAATTTTGTGCTTTTAAAACTTTGAGGGCGAGGTTAAGTAGTAGTATATCATCACCGGTTTCGTCCTTGTTTTATAGAACCGCCTTTCCGACATTTTTCAAGAACGGCTTATCAAAAACTTTTGGAACTTCCAGAGCTGACAGATTTCGATGAGTAGAACAAAACTTGTCATAGACCCAAAATTTCCAAATGCTCCCCTTAGAAGATATTGGAGTTGCAAGAGCTAAAAATAATTCCTCTTATCCTCTTTTCTCAGCCGTTTTTTATCTCTTTCTGTTCGAATGAAAAACACCAAAATTCGGATAGCGCTCTCAAAAAGCTTCAAAAAATCATATATTTTTTTGACTAGAGCTTTTTTGTATACTCTGGCAAAAAAAATAAGTATTCTAAACACTTTCTACTATTAGTAGAAAACAGTTCCAACTCGATCAGATGTACTGTGCACGATAAAACAAAGGTAGTTCTTCACTTTTTTGTGAAAAAAACGTTTTTCAAAAATAGCGCAATAAAGTGATAATTTCGATGTTTTCCAGCGAAAGTCTACCATCTTTTCACGTTTTTCAACTTATATATTAATTCTTGAAATATGTTCAATCGACAGAGAACAATTCGCAATGAATATAGAACGCAAAAAACCAAAAATGAAAAATTTTTAAATTTTGGATGATGAAAAGAATCCCTTAAGCTCTTGGATGAATTGTCAAAAGTTAATGTACTTCGGCTGAAGTAAGTTGAACTCTAGAGTATTCAAATGTTCCTGGTGCATCCGCCAACGAGATTATCTGATTAAGTATGAAACCTTTTACGTGACATTTTAAATAAAACAAATTTTATATTAGTTTAATATAATAAATTGTTTTCTGTTTCTGAAAATAATACTATTGGACCAATGTCAACAGTATTACAGTGTCGAGTATCTTCGAATGATTTCCAGTGATATCCGAAAATCCTTTAGAAAAAAACATTAGTCTACATCAAGTAAGCACCAGCTTTTAAAAACGACAGAAACTGCTACTAAAAATTAATCTTAGTCTTAAAAGCCGATCAATGATAAAAACTATTCGGATGTCACAATACTTTTTTTCTACAGTATTGTTGGATCGAACCAATAAGATCGTCACAATTCATATAATTCTAATCAATTCTAATTTTTGTTGACGTTTGTGAAATATACATTTCCATGAATACAGTTTCGTGACTATCCAATAATCAAAAACTGAAGACTAAAATAAGTCTCTCTACATTAAGTTTTCTCTCGACATGATTCTTCCTCATTTATAAAACGTTATAAATTAACTTTTGAGAATTACACATGTACTTCGATAGACCCACAAATACTACAAACCAATTAATACTTCCTCAACGTCTTTACTCACAGATGTCGATCTCTACGTTTTTTATGACGAAATTCTCTGTTTTTCCAAAACAAACCTAATTGCATTCGCAGAAACTTTCATCCTAACAACAAAACGGATTTATTCGTTTTCTTTTCTGTTCTCTGTAGAAGTGTTGCTCTGGCAGATCAGCGTTACCGTTGATCCGCACGTTTTCGTCATCGCAACATGTATTTGATCAGAGTTGATCATTTACCTTTTGATAAATAGTAATAAGCAATTTTTCCCCAAGACGTGTGGCGCACGACATCTCCTTCGTTCTTACACATACCATGTATGAATGAGAGAACGCAAAAAGGTAATGTGTAGGAATAGGAGAAACGTCGTACTCTATATGTCAACGAGAAAAATTGCTTATTACAACTTACCAAGAGGTAAATAATCAAATCTGATCAAATACATGTTGCGATGATGAAAATGTGCGGATCAACGGTAACGCTGATCTGCTAGAGCAACATATTTAAAGCATTTTCGGAAGAAAGCTTTGCGGTGTCAGTATCAGTCATCACGTTTTCGTTATTACAATTCGTGTTTGATTATAGTTTTTTCTGATTATTAATCTTTCTTAAACTTTATTCTACCCATAAATAATTATAACTACAAATCATCCCTCTCCAGCCCTTTTTTTTCGTCGTACTTGGATAAAAATTAAGATAATATAAATTAAAAATGAATAACGCCTAGTGAATAAAATGAGTTTCATTGAAAGAAAACAAAAAAGAAATTATATTATTATTTTGATACTATGCTGTTTTGACTATGACCAGTCCAATCTCTAAGAATTTCTTCGCGAGGTTTAGCAAGTAGTTCATATTTATGTGCATCAAAATAATCACGTTGAGCCTGTATAAGATTGGGTAGTAAACGTTCTGAACAATAGCCATCGTAAAAAGTCAATGCAGTACTAAGGCAAGGTATCGGTGCTTTATGTCAACATGGTTGGTCATCGACTTTAGGAGCTATTTTCTTTAAATATTGGTTTAACATATTTTCATGCTTTTTACTGCCGTCTAGCATTATTGATGGGCCACAACGAGCTCCATCTTCATCACCTGAGACTCTAGTACCAATGAAAATAAAACCTGTTTTTTTTCCATTTCTGTAGCTCATCGCATTACGTCTTTATATTGTGAATTTCCACCATCAACAATAATATCACCTTCTTCAAGCAACGAACTCAATTTTTGTATAACATCATGAACAGGATTTCCAAATACAATTAACATCAAGTTTACTTGAAGTTCGATTGAAACAAGCAATTGAAAACTTATGGTGTACATATACTCTATAGGTATGTTACTTATTACAATCTATCATGAGGTAAATAATCAAGTTTGATCAAATGCATGTTGCGACGACGAAAACGTGCAACTCGGTGATAACAATGACTTCTCACAGCAACAACTTCCAAAAAAAGTCTTCTTCATGGAAAAACCACTCTGTTTATGTGTAGAACGCATAAATATAACAAAAAAATATCCATTGCTTGATGAGTGCTTGACATTTCAGACTACAAAAGTGCTGATCGAATATTCGCTGCAATCACACATTTTTATCCATGTTGGTGAATAAACGTAAACCAAAGATCAATTTCTTCCCTGTGTAATCTGATCTTCGCCATTGATGTCGATTATTGCTATTCAACAAACCTTCTAATTTTCCAAATATAGTATATTAGCATCGGCGCTTATACATAACTCAATTGAATTCTTATTTAACGATTATAGAAAAAAAAAGTTGCTCTGGCAGATCGTCGTTACCGTTGATCTGCACATTTTCATCATCGCAACGTGTATTTGATCAGAATGAATCATTTACCTCTTGGTAAGTTGTAATAAGCAATTTTTCTCGTCGATTTACAGAGCATGAAATTTCTTCTGTTCTTACACATTACATTTTTGCGTTCTCTCATTCATACATGGTATGTGAAAGGATTCATCAAATGTCGTGCGCCACATACTCACAAGATAAGTTGCTTATCAAGATATTAATTTATTCTCCATTTATTTTATTCGCTTATGGAAAGAATGCTTAAACCAATGAATGCTTCAAGTCAACAGCCACCCTTAGTATGTTACCCTGTCGATTCAAGAATTGTTTCCGATTTAATTCTTGATAATTTCAACAGCAATGATGAATTAAATATTGATGATGAGTTACTGAATATGTTAACTAATGAAATGTGTGAAGATCTACCAGAAATCACTCAATTTGATGACATTATACCACAATTTAATAATCGTACTGGATTACAAAACGAACAACAATCAGAAAAAACAATGTTAAATCATTTAGAATCTAATATGTTTATTCAAACTAACAATTCATTAACTGAATCAATAGTTATTAATGATGCAATTCTTGCACAAACTATTTCACAAGATTACAATCAATTATGCAATACTCCATTGATATCGGACAAATTAAAAGTTCATCCAAAGCAATCAACAACTGTGACTCCTATTAATTATATATTAGAACCAAATACTTTCATACAATGTAATACTCCACAAATACCATCATATGATTTAATATATAAAAGAGAATTTCTTCAAAATGATATTATAAAATCAAATAAAATTCAAATAAAATGTCAACCACGTTCAAAATTTCGTCCACGAACACTAAATGAAAGTAAAATTTCATCACACTATTTACGATGTGAAGATGATGATGAATTAGATTATCCTGCAATATATATACCTCAGATATGGGCTTGTCAATCAGATATAAATATTATTGAAGTTGCTCTTATGGATATTAATAAACAACCACATCCCTATGTTATTGATAATAAAATTAGTAAAAAATTATTCGATGATCAAACATTAATTTTCAAAGAGAATAAACCCAATGTATTGTATTTTCTTTTAACTAAAGAAGATTTTCTAAATGGTTATAAAAGTTTTATGATTGAATTAATTAAAAGTAAACAAGATGATATTATTACAAAAAAATTAATTCAATTAAGAAAACTTGATCAATCAATGCTTCGTTTTATACGAATTTATCGTGATGAATATGGTAACTATCAACGAGATATTAATGGTGAAGAATATTCTTGTATAATGACAGAAAGTTATGGTGATGTTACTGTTGAGCATATAGGTCCACGATATGGTCCAATGTGTGGACAATCGATGATATTTATTGTTCTTAAAGGGCGTATCATTAAAGATGATTTATCGATTATTGTTTGTGAACAAACAACTAAATGGTCTCAGAAAATAAAAAAATTTATCTTGAATGGTAATGTCATTTATTTTGCTATGCCTGCTTTTCCATATCTATGTATGAATAATATAAAAGCAAGTATCAATATCTATTATAAAAATCAACAATTTCATGAATCAACTTATCTCTATATGAACTTCGTAGACGAAGAACTTGTCGATCTTAATTTGAATGACAGAATTTCAGATATTAATGATTTTATAACAAAAAAGAAACTTAATCATGATATTGTCAATAATACATTTTCTATGCCATTGACTTCGCAAAAAATCTCGAAAAACAAAGCTAGAAAACGTTTAAATAGTAAACAAATTAGCTAAAAACATGTATGAACAGATATTCATTCGAAACATTTCATGTTTTGGTTAGATAGTAAAACATGTAATTTGATTTCGAGTTGAAACATTCAAAAAAAGAATTTCATTTTTTTTTGTCTTTTTTAACTTTTGTTTTTATATGCATTTGTTAATATATCAGTTCTTGTAAAAAAAAAACACTGATCATATACACGTTGTAATGACGAAAACGTGCACGTTGGTAACAACACTAACCTGTCAGAGCAACATTTGCTCAAAAACCAAAGAAATAGCACCAGTGGTGCATCGATGATTCGATTTGGACAGAGTTGTGTATCATAGTGACAAAGTGTATGTGGACAATACATTACTAATGTTCGATTTCTTGGAACGGAAGCTAACCATGTGTAAAAATAATACGATCTGTCGTTTCTTTCATAGGAGACTGTAATCAGACATGAAGAAGATGGAGTTCAATGACGTTCGTGAAATTTTTATGGATAAAGTTTTTTCTTCATCGTATCTCAAGTTTTTGCGATTTATTTCGAGC
>CAJNOL010004389.1:0-15811 GCA_905250125.1 Rotaria sordida | reverse complement strand
TTTTCTCTCTTCTTTTCCATACTCATTCGTCGAACGAACGAGATTGTATATCATTCTTTCTTCAATCGATCAATTCTTCATCTTATTGTTCGCGTGTTTGAGGAAGACTTTCGTTCATAATTGTTCCAATCGATTGTAAAACGAGTGTCGATTCAAGAGAAAACTTTCGAAGTTCGATCCTCAATAAGATCAGACGAAGTGACACTGATTCGTAGACGATCATTTAGAACATATTTCGATAACACGAAGTCTTCCCTTGGTTTCATTGAACCACTTTAGACGATTTGATCGACTTCGGAATAACTCTCAACAAACAATTATCGTTGCTCAATGGACATGTTCAGTTTTTCAAATAGACAAACATTTGTATGATCAAAATGTCCATCCTATTTCTTGATTCTTTCAAAAATCGTGGCATAGATGTCAATGATTAGAATTAAACATCACTAAAGAAATGTCCTTGAATATCTCTAAAAAAATACTGTTTCATTTTCCTTTCAAATAAAAATGCGCATATTCATCATTTTTTTAAAGCTTCTTTTAAGCAACAAAAATAAATACAACATTGAATTTTTTTGTTCTTCTCTCCAGTGCATTGTTTTTTCAACAGTCACTATATATATGTATATAAATTAAAAAAAAAAGCTTGCATCGAACAACAACCATAAATTTCGTCCAAATCATTTCTATCTGACAATATTTGAATTTTTCATATAGTTCTCAAGATGACATCATGGACAATCGCTCCTGTACCAACGGATGCGATTCCGGAGACAGAATATGGTAATGAAGATTTCATTGAAATCCATTTAGACGAACGATATGATATAGGAGAAAATATGCAACTATGGAAAATATGGAAAAAAAACGATATTGATGCGATCATATTGGAAAAAAATTATAGGATATTTCATAGTGCCGATCAATGTATAGATTTCATTACATCGTATGAATGGCGAAAAGTTTTCTTGACATTGACTGATCATTTCAGTTATCTAATCGAATTAATTCATCATTTACCACAAATTGTTTATTTTTATATTTATTCTCGATCACCAGAGAGAATATCCTACACAACAGTACGATATCCGAAACTTCGAGCTATTGTTCAAGAAGATTCACCAAATGCCGATGAGCAATTACTAAAAGATATTGATATATTTCGACAAGATTTCATGCCAATGAATGTAGTCAAGCCGATTAAACGAAAAACCAAACTTTTAATCCAAGAACCAATTAGTCTCGACACATATCGGATTATCTGGCTAGTAGACAAAGAAAATCTTACAACAATTGATACATCACCTATATCCAATATAAATATTCCGCTAAAAATATTTTACAGTCTCGATCAATCTATTGATGTGATTAAATCCTCTACTGATACAAAATTTTTTTTCATTTCGTCCCATTCAAATAATCAAATGGTTGTAGAAAAGGTCGCCGAGTACTCCCAAGTAATTGCTATTTATATAGTCCAAACTGAAGCAGATTTAACTAGAAGATCACAGTTTTCCCATTCAAAACTCCATGGAATATATTCGGATATTCCGTGTTTGGCTGAAGAATTATCAAAAGAATACAAACATCATTTAAATTATTCCGAAATGCCGTTAAGCGTCTTTCATCGAGATAAAAATGAGAAAACAGTTCGAGATTTAAATAAAAATAATGTGAAATTTTTATGGTTTCAATTATTAATTGATATTCTTATTCAAATTCCACATAATGATTACGCTAAAGATGAAATGTTGGATGAATGTCGAAAACATTTTGGAATTCCTGACAATAATGATAACGATGAAAAGATCGATGAAAACATGATCGATGCAGAAATAAAGAAAGATCGTGCCAAAGCAGAAAAGGATCTGATTAATTTCGAGAAAAATTATAAATCTAGTGAAGCTTTAAAATTTTATACAAATGATTCATTTCTATATCGTCTATTTAATCGAGCTTTTCGAACCGAGAATATTGATTTATTATTTATCTTTCGATTTTTCTTAGCCGATATGTACAAACATTTACAAAAATTACATTCTGAACAATTTCCTGATAAGCTTCCACGTACGATGTTTCGTGGACAAGTGATGACCAGTTCAGAATTTAATAGTATCAAGAATAATATTGGGCATTTAATATCAGTGAATACGTTCTTTTCTACAACTACAACTCGTGATGTCGCAGAAATGTATTCTGGCTTAGGTGAAGATACTAAGATGTTATCCGTGCTATTTGAAATTGAAGTGGATACTACTCGTTCAATGATCAAGAGACCATTTGCTTCAATCAATGAATTGAGTCAATTTTCTGATGAAGATGAAGTAGTATTTTCGGTCGGATCTATGTTTCGTATCAAATATGTTGAAAATCAACGATCCGTCAACGGATATTGGTATGTTCAACTAGAATTAGTCGAAGATGACAATGAAATGAATGAACTTCGAAATGATTTAGAGCAACAATATTGCGATAAAGGGAATTTACGTAGTCTAGGTTTAGTTCTCAGAGCTATGGGCGATTACGAAAGAGCAGAACGTTATTTTCGCATGTTACTTGAATATATTCCCGAAGGTCATTATAATATGGGTTTTATTTACTCAGATTTGGCAATGATTGCTCTTGATAAAGGAGATTATCAAACTGCAATTCAACATGATGAGAAAGCTTTAAAATACTTTACAGCACCAGACATTTATGACCAACGAGAATATATCGGCCATGTATATACTCAGCTCGGTACAGCTCATCAACATCTTGGCAATCTTGATTTAGCGATGAAATATCTCACCATGGCCACAGATATTCAAAAGTCACCTGAATCACTTTCATGTACCTACAATCAAATGGCTCTCGTATATCGAGACAAAGGAGAGAAACAATTAGCTCTAGAATACTTTCAAAAAACATTAAACATTGAAGAACAAGTATTAAAAAGAAATAAGTATGAGCCCGTCTTAGCAACTATGTATAATAATATCGGTGAAATATATGTACAATTAGGTGATGATGAAAATGCTTTAAAATATTTACATCATGCATTATATATTCGTCTCAAAGGTACTGTTTCTACACACACAGATCTTGCTGCAATTTATACTAATTTGGGAAATGTCTATTCGCGGAGACAAGAATTGAAGAAAGCATTGGAAGTATTGGAAAAAGCACTGGAGATCGATACTCAAAAGTTTGGGAGCAATCATGAATCATTAGCCGTAACACATAATAATATGAGTTTAGTGTACAAAGAAATGAATGACCTACCGAGAGCTGTACATCATTTAGAAACGGCTTTAAAAATACTTCTACGATCACAAGCGGGCGAAAATCATGTTAATATATCTGAATTACAATTAAATCTTGGAATGGTGCAATTTGCTTTAGGCAATAGCAATAAAGCATTACGAATCACACAAAAAGCATTACAAAATCAGTTAAAAAAACTTCCAGAAAATCATGAAATGTTTGCTAATACATATTTATTGTTGGCAAAAATATATAAAAACGAAAAGGATATGATTAATGCTTTGAAATTTATGGAAAAAGTGATTGAAGTTGCTCGCGTTGCCATTCTACCGAAGGATAAGCTGGCATTCGAAAGTTTTCAGCTCCAAATTGATCTGTTAAAAAATAGTCAATATGGCGAGGGTTTAGGATTTCAACAAGCAGATGGAACAATCTCTTATATGCCGGATAATTCTGATCAACAAGATGATCTTATATCGAATTGTCATCAACAACTTCAACAGGTTGCATCAGTTGATATTATAAACCGTCTTCAATTACTCAATAATAATGGAGCACTGTACTCGAAAAAAGAAAATTTTCCCATGGCTATTAAATATTTTAATGAGGCAATTGACATTTTCAATAAAAATCAAACCTCGGATCAATATTTTCCAGAACAACTCGAAAATATTATAAAAAGGAGTTATTTTGGTATTAGTCGAGTATATTATCGACAAGAAGATTGGGCAATGTCGTTGAAGAATTTGCAAAAAGCACTTGATTTTGCTTTAAAACAAAACCAAGATTATTTCTTCATCGCTGAGATTTATCATGCGATGGGCTTATCTTACAAACATCAACTGGACTTCTATCGAGCAATTCATTACCTCGAGTTAGCGATTTCTACTGCAAAGAAGGAATTACCTAATGATCATCCCCGTATTCAAATCTATGTTCATAATTTACGTCAATTGAAAAACTGACTGACGTATCAATCTTGAAGAAAGTACAAATCAATCTTCTACTCTCAACTTTTGCTTTTCAGCAACCGATTTTCTCTGTCGAAAATTAAGTATTTAATAGATGTGCTTGAATTAGAAGTTGTTTATAAGAAATGCAGAGTTACTTTTGCCGATGCGTTTCGTATTTTTTATTAAAATATTGTAACACTCATCAGGGCTCTGCATTAATAAAAGCACTAAGTTCTAATATAATACGAGAGTGTGGGTGGATGTGAGTGTGAATCATATAGACATACCCACACCCACCCACACCCACCCACACCCACCCACACCTACACCCACACCCTCAAGTTTCACATGAATAGTGTTTATTATGTATCTTATATTTTTTCAACATCAAGAAGCTTAATCTACAATGCAAATATTCGAATTACACAACAAGTCTACAATCTATCTTCATTTGTTCATCTCTTTGATCATAGCTTCGGCGAGTTTGAACTTTTGCACCTTGCCAGTCGCATTTCGAATGAACTCATCGACGAACCTTATATGTTCTGGTATTTTGTAAATAGGCAGTTTATCGCTAAGAAATGTTTTGAGCTCATCCACTTCACATTTCATATTTGGCTTGAGTTTCACCCATGCGCATATAGTCTCGTCAACACGTGGGTCAGGAATCGGAAAAATATAAACTTCAGCGATACTTGCATGTTCTCCAATAACGTGTTCGATCTCACCAGGATAAATCTTCATTCCATTGTGAAGAAACATCTCTTTTTTTCGACCAACAAAGTACAAATACCCATCCTGATCCATCGTTCCCAAATCACCCGTTCGTAGCCAAGCAGCACCAGTAATCATCTCGAAAGTTTGCTCACGATCTCCATAATAACCACGCATGATTGAATAACCTCGACCCCATATTTCTCCTTCACATCCGATCGGCACTGTTCGACCTTCATTATCGACTATCTTAAGTTCAAGATGCGGCAAACATCGGCCGATTGATGTGTATCGTCGATCGTCGTCACCAGCAACATAGAGACTACTACTCAGAAAACATCCAGACTCTGTCATCCCGTATGCTTGACATGTACGACGAATACCTAATTCTGTCTCAACCTGGCGCATTAGCTGTGGCGGTACAGTTGTTCCACCTACAATGGCACATTCCAGCGAGCTCAGATCATACTTGTGCCGGTCAGGATGTGCAAGAATTTCACGAAAGAGTAAAACGACGCCTGCCATACTTGTACACTTTTCCTCATGAATTGCACGCATAATCGCTGTTACGTCGAATACAATATTCGGAATAACAACAGTGCACTTGTTCACTGCGACCAGAAGAATACCCCAGATACTTGTGCTGATGTAAAACATGGAGTGAGGTGCACAGTAACGTGATAAGGACGTGCCAAAATGATCCCAATGCGAGAACACAGTGTTGAGGGCCGCAAAATTTGTGATAATCACTGCTTTTGGATTGCCCGTAGATCCCGAGGTGAAGAGAATGCATAGAGGTGAATCAGGATCGATCGATGCTTGACGTTGATGAAGTGCATGATTGTTTTCAGCCTCTTTGATATCACCTTGCTTGAGCAAGTCATTGTACGAATGTGTATCACGAATAGTACATGTCGTCTTGTTCGAGCCAGTCAGAATTATATATTTGAGGGTAAGTGCACTCTTGGACGATTCATTGTTAAGATCAGGTATTGCTTTTTGTAATGTGTTGAGCGCGACGTCGGTGGAAGTTATTACGATACCTTTGCAGTTGATTTTGTTCAGAATGTATGCCAGTTCACGCTTCGTGGCACCTGGATTTATGCTGACCTATGAAAGAGAATGGGATCTTAGCCTTCGATCATAGATCGTTTTTATGTAACGTTAAATACTTTGACAAGACCGAGTTTTGAGGCAACATAAGTGAGTACAACATTTTCTGAAATACTTGGTAGTGAGACGGCTAGATAATCATCCTTTTCGAATCCAAGTTCGAGAAGGGAATGAGCCATGCAATCAATGTCATGTTTAAGAGCCCCATATGTGTAACTCTTGTTTTCACCTAGATTAGAATAAATTGCAAATGATGTTACCTGAAAATATTTTTCAATGAATTTCAAAGATGTCAATTCTATACCTTTAAATATGAAGCATTCATGATCAGGGTATCGAACAGCGAGCTCGTCGAAACTCTGAGCAACAGTCTTATATTGGAACGGACGTGATGATGCATGGTGAACGTAGCTCAGCGTGAGGTTTGCCAGGGAAAAAGTATTGCCATCCGCCATTTGAACTGTGCGACTAATAATAGTTTTAATATATCAATGTACACGTATTCTTTCTGTCTCTCTTGTTCGCTTGCCTATATATTAATATCTTGTGCAAGCAAGCAGATAAGAAGCAAAGGGAACGATAGATAAATGTCATTGACTACACTGGAGTATGCTGCATTTTCATGAATAATGATCTTATGGACATACAAATGTACATTTAGATAAAAGTCAACGACGACCGATAACCGATAGCGCCTAATGGCAAAACCCATTATAGCTGAGTTCGTTCATGAACTGTTTCAAAACAGGAGTCAATTGTGGCGAGCTGAAGAGAAATATGAATAGTTTATCTTTGTATTTTCATTATCTTTTTGTTTCTACTCTTTTCGCTCTTGACAGCATCTCTATTACATATCATGTGTCTTCTTTTCATATGAAAGCGCACATTGCACGATATAGAGAAAAAAAGGACGAGGGAATATTTAAGATAAGTTAAAAAGAATGAGAAGCGGCATTTTAGTTGTAGAAGCGAACACGAAAAATCAAAGTAGGTAGCAGAAAAGAAAACGAGTAATCATTCTTCTCATTTTTAGTCTTGGTTCACACTACTAGACAGTTCATGTAATTTTTCGGGACAAAAACTTTTACAGACAAGAGTATGGATGTAGGTGTGTTTATTCGACCCACATCCACATCCTTCGGATAGAGCTCGTTGGGTACGGTTCTGATCTCTCATAGTTGCTACTCTTAAGGTAAAACCCTATAATGACTTCATTCATGAACGACCATCATCAAGATGTTATGAGAAGTGTGAAATAGATTCTAATGAAAATATTATGAGTAAGAATCCGGCAAGATTTTCAATTTTCATTCCGCATATCTCTAAAACTTCTACTCACATTATTTTTTTTTTTGGAAAAAAAATATAATGTAAGTTTTACAATAAGACAAAAACGATCAATCATTTTACCATCAATTGTTAATGATAATAGATTAATATCAAATAAACTTTGAATACTGCTTAATTGAACAAGTGCAATATGTTTGTATGTTTTCATACCGGATGTTTAGCACATATAATCAAGACAATCGGAGAAAAGAAACAGTTAAATATGTTCGTATCGTTGTCAATTCTCGTAAAAGTTCAATAACTTGAAATATTTCTATATAATTGCAATATGCAGCAAAAAACTCTGATTAAAATTTAACAAAAACTATATGTACTTAATAGTGTCGGAATCGTTTTCTTACTCGACAATTATCAATACTATTAATCCAATGAATCAATTTATGTTATTGATGTATATTTAAGTACACGTTGAATAGGTTGTATGATTAAATGTAGCTAAATGTTGTTTACCTAATTGAGTCTTGTGTTTACAAATCTATTTGAAATTATTTTTATTTCTTACATGATCTATTCAATGAAATAAAATTACCTTAACATAAACATAAAAGCGAGGATTCGTTTTTTTTGTTAAACGTATGAATCGATTCCATTGTTTTAGTATAAGATTTTCTAAAACTCGTTAGAAAAAAATAAAAGTTATATGAAAAAACACTATTTGAATTGATCAAAAAATAGTTCATCCAAAAACGAAAGTAACGCTCTGTATAGATGAGTTAATGTAATGCAAGGAAATTAAACTAGTCCATCACTGTTGCAATTACAATCCAATAGTAATGTCCGACTCGGATTGGATCACAAGAATTTGACCTATGCCGAACACTACTAGACAATATGAACGATTAATTAAAGTACGAGAAGAATTCCATAATAGTCTATGAAAACTAAAATACCCTAAAGACATCAAGTCTTGTTAGGCTCGATCATTTTTTAATGGTTTTATTCGACTGATAAACAAGGAGAAAACGAGTTATGCATTCTATTTCTGCTATCATATTCAACAATCAAACAATATTTTTCACCAAGTACACATAGATTTTTTCCTAAGTATATAACGAGTAAAATTTTACAGAAGTATCGAACTTGTTCAGACTTGATCATGTTATGATTTTTTTTTGAAAATCTAATTTTTGCCATAATAAAATTGTTCAAGTCTATCAAAAACATAGAATATTCTCAGAAATAACTCGGCAAGATCTATCCAATCGTGTCAAAAGAACTTTGAACTCGGATTTTGAATAGGCAATGCCTTTTAAAAATTATTCTTGCTCACAATACAAGAAACTGGTCATCAGAGGTATATAATTATTATTCTCAATATTATGAAAACTTGTTTATTAGTAGTATATTAATTGATAAGATTTATCTCACTAATAATTATTCTTGGTCTGTTTTAGGTCTTTTAACTAGTAGTAAACATCTTCCATTGAATAATTATCTTACTCGAATAATATTTAATAATATTGTAATTAGGGTGTGCGTGAGTGTTGGTTGAAGAAGAATTGCACCGACATCCACATACACCCACATCTAAAAATGAAAAAACAATAAAATATCTCACATACAAATCAAGAACAGTATGCTCAAAATTAAATTAACCATTATTGATTTAAATCGGCAATCATTTGAACTTATTATTGATACATTAAAAGTTCAAGAATTATTAGAGCAGCGCAATCACAAAGAGCTTTCTCAAGAAAACGTTTTACTTGCATTGTCTTTAATAAATGTTTGCGTTATTTTTAATCCACAAAATAAGCATATACGTAGTATTGTGATCAATCATATAGAAAATGAATTAAATAATATATCATAAAAATGATCAAAACTAAAGTTGTATAGCTCATATAAACTCGAAGAACTTATAACTATATTTCTGGTCGAGTCAAATCAGATGTTACGATTTTAATGATACAAATAATTCATTATATGATGAACGTTTATTTTACACAACAAACTCCGCATAAATATGTATTACTGGTGCTTATAAATTCTCTTGCAGCTTTATATCTAATAAAATCAATGTAAATATCTTAAAATAAAAAACAAAAGATTGAACAAAGTAGACAGTTAAACCGTTTAGTTCTTTTCTCACTATCTTTTTTCATTTCAATACAAATAAATGATTTATCGGAATATATCAATCAAAGACAAAATTTTAAGTCATAGTTTCAATATAAAATTCAAAGATCACTTTCTTTTATACCTACTAATTGTAGTTCAGACTATATAACAACTATTTAAATAACAATGTTACCACTTGGTGATGTACAAACTATTTCTCGATTGTATTGAATAAACACAAAACTAAAATAATTAGATGCGAATGTGTCCAAAAATAAACAAACTTCAAACTATCTTCTTAAGATAAAAGAAAACAGTTTCATCGTGTTTCACATTTTAATCCCGTAGGGATTGTGCTAATAGCTTTCGTTTTTCTTATTTATTATTCAATGCTTTTGTCTATGCTAGTTCTAAGGTCGTTATTGTACAATGATATAGTAAGATGTCTGAATGCATTAGCTGCAATATACTCTATATCACAGGTAAAGGTAATAATGTCGATTTTTCTATTTACTCTTATGTGAATCACTCAATTCTAATAAAAATAAAATGCGAAAATATAGTATCAAGAATTGTAATGAATCAATAATATTGATATCTGAGCATAGTGAAATGATATTTATTAATTGTTTTGCTATTTTATTTTTTATACAATGCTATTTCAATATCTTTGACAATTTTTTCTTCAATTTTCACAAATGATTCTTCTGCTGTATTAACAATAACAATTTTCTTATCATGAAATCGTTCGAAAGTTTCCTTTTTTGCTTTGACATAAGCATGCCAAACATGTCCATCAAAATAACCTTCTGGATGTTGTGGATAATAAGTTCTTTCAAATCGCCTACGACGACATTCTTCATATGGTAATTCAAAATGATACATTAAATCAAATAATTGATAATCATTTGATAATGTTGGAATATTAAAAATAGGGTGTGGGTGTGGGTGTAGTTCTGTATATACACACCCACACGCACACCCACATACCCACATCCACACCCACACCCACATCCTCAAAAAGAAAACAATAATGACACAACCTATATAGCCTTACTATTGTGGCCTACAACATTATGATTTATTCTTACTTTATAACATTAAATTAAATGCAACATGTAAGAAAATTTAATCATACACAAAATTCCGAAACCATTTGACTATCATAAGCTGGAACATCAACGAAGCGTAATCATTTTCTCAAAAACAAAAAAAAATGATACAGTAAAATGAAATTTCCAATACACTTCGCTGTGTCCGTGAAATTTTGTCTTGAATTGATTCTTTCTTGGCTATAGCTTTGAAACTGAATCGAATTAGAGACTTAGCCACCTGATGATCTGCTCTGAGCAGCAGTGAAACACGTCGTGGTAGCTCGTACTCACCCTCACCCTCACCCTCACACCGTCACCCTCACACACATACCCACACCTCACCCACCCTCACTCTCATACGCTCACCCTGATCAAAACTCCTTTCTTTTCTTACCTCCGTTGAATCAACTTGGCGTTATCATCTTAGTTTACCTAACAATGCACTATATACAAACTTATCTTATCACAGTCACTTGTAGGCGTCTTCTATTTACTATCGTCAGCAAAATGGTTGACTATATATAAACTTCTTCTACTGATCTTCTATATAGAAATTCTGTGTGTCCACGTGTCTAAGAATTGCGTTATATATCTATGGAAGTAAAAGGAGGACTGTCTCCGATATTATCGTTTCTTCACATCGTTCTTGGTCTGCTGATTCTTGTGCAAAGCAGCGTTGGCCTTCCGTCTAATAATGGTGACGGTAATTTAAATATTGAAGCAGCACGGTCGTCGCCTTCAACTCCTTTGAAATGTGATGGAAGCTGCATTATAGATGAAGCGATGTGTACCATTATGTCAGGTTTTTGCTACATCGAAGGAGAATGTTATGAAGCAAATCAAACACGTCTGAACGGTAGTCTTTCATGTCTTCAATGTCAACCGGACAAAGATCAACGGAAGTGGGGGTTCAATGCAGAGTGTTCAGCGGCAGAAAAGTGTAGCAATCAGATATTTCTCGGTCAAAACTTGTGTTCCCTCGACACAATCAAAGCATTCTATACAAAACCGACAGATGCTACTTTTACTCACTATAATTTTGAAGCATGCAGTCGACACAGGAGTCGATGTCAGGAAGGCTTTTTCATCTCAGTAGACCAAAGTAGAACCTATGCATGTTGTCCTGGTCATTTCTGTCCTGAAGGTCAAATTTGTATGATTCCATGCCGAAAAGGTGGATATTGTCCTAGTGAATTATTAGCGAGCAATGGCACCTGCCGAACAGCCGTGAATTGTCCTGAGAATCGTCCAAAACAGTACGGTGATTTTGGCTGTGGTGGTTCATATTTCGAGGGATTCTGTCCAAATGGAACGTATTGTCCGTCGCCTGCAGAGAGTATCCATTGTAAGAATGGCACTGAATTCTGTCCTACAGGAGTGGTCAAACCATTACCTTGTCCAACGGGATTCGTCTGTTTAGAAGGTCGAGCTCGACGACAGCGAATCATCACCAATGTTCTGATTTCTGTCCTTGCGATCATTATTGGCTTGGTCATTTGTACAAAAGTATTCGAATGGTTGTCTCTGACGCGGGAATGCTTTGGTAAACATAAACTCGTCGATCCTCCCGGTGTGAGTAATTATTTTCGAAAAGCAACTCATCCTAATGATGGGCCACAAAAGTACATTGAACTTCATATTCATCTGGAAAAGGCTAGACTCCGCAATGTTACCCGTTTTGATCCAGAGAAGAACGAGGGATTTACTGGTCGAATAGCTGCTGGCAAATTAACAGCACTGATGGGTGGATCTGGTTGTGGCAAGAGCAGTCTATTAGAAACCATTCATGGTCGACGACAATTGAGAAAAGAGGGATCCATTACTTTTGCTGATCATAAGCCGTTATCAAACATATTGACGGATTACGTCGGTTATGTACCACAAGCGGATATTATGCACAACGATCTCACCATCTTCGAGACTGTCTACTACTCTGCCCGTGCACGGCGATTGAACGAGTCGAAACAGACCTTGATTAATGATGTGTGCTTCGTTTTGGACAAACTTGGTTTAGGAAGAATGCATAATAATTTCACCAAGACTCTTTCGGGAGGTGAGAGTAAAAGAATCACTCGATCATTTCACTGTTCACTCTCATTTAAATAGGTCAACGAAAACGAGTCAATGTCGCTTTGGAAGTCGTCGCTTGTCCGAAAGTTTTGCTTCTTGACGAGCCAACATCTGGTTTGGACACTGTTTCTTGTGATGATCTCTTCGATCTCTTGCAATTGATCAAGTTCAGTGAGGCTGGTCCGGTGACAATCATTACGGTCATTCATCAACCAAGTCACGAATTATTCGAGAAAATCGACGAAATCTTCTTCTTAACTCCATTGTGTTGTCTAGCTTATCAAGGTCCACGACCTCATGCAAAGGATTTTTTGAAACAGAAGATCTTTTCTGATCCTCAATCGATTCCTCCACCTCGACATAATGATTGTGACACTTGCTTCATTATGCTAACCAATGCAACATGTCATGTAGATAATCATCAAATAGAAGATCGACAAACCAATCAACCTCTCACGACATATTCTTGGAAACAACGAGCTTGGTACCCATTCTACTACGTCTTACGGCGATCAATACGGCAGAATTACGTTCGTGGGGTCATTGCTGAAGCCGCCTATATGTTTGCTTATTTCTTGTTGGGTACGTGTGTTGGCTTCTTATTCGAAAACAAATTTCAGGCGACATGTGACATGAGCAAGTTAACAACGATCTATTTTCTGATTACTCTATCGTTTGGTATTCTCACTTGTATATCCAGTCAGAGACTCTTCGGTGTGGAAATTACTGATCAAACTTTTGAACGAGAAAGTCGCAATTATTATCATCCATTCCAATATTGGCTGGCCAAGAGTCTGGTCGATATTTTTCGAATGGTACTCTATCCATTGTTATTTCTCAGTATGCTCTATATTGAAATTGTTCCTCGTGGCTCGTTTTCTTTCTACTTGGGTGTAATGGTTCTTTGCTCGTTTGTATGTTCGGGTATCGGTCAATTAGTATCGGTGATCTTCAATCGAACGGAATATGCTTATCTGGCCGGAACAATCATAGCTCTTCTATCATGTCTCCTCTCTGGATTTAGTCCAACAAAACAGGACCTGAATCAAGGTGGCTTCATCGTCGTCCTTTCGTTTTCAAGGCATGTGCAAAGTCTGTTATTTCGACATGAGTCGAAACTCTATCTGGAAGGACTCGAATCGAAGGATCACATCTGGGGAACATCAGTGGAAGGCATTTTTAAGAACTTTGATTTTAACAACAGTGAGAATCCCAATTTCTGGATGATTTTCATCGGATTTCTTGTACGTGCCGTGACATTTCTCTTTCTCTATGGGAAATCGGAATATCGTTCCGAAATTCGTTTCCATATGACCAATCTTATACCCAACATAAAAAGTTTCTTCACAGCAGAATCATGCCGAGACCGTCCTTTGAAAAAACAAGCTGATACGCCACAACCGCTGCCAGTCGAGAACCCATATAAAAGTGCATTTTGATCCAATCTATAGACTACCCAAGCAGGGATAAAAATGGCAAAATGACATTAAAATACTTCTCCAATCGACATCATTTTAATAATGCGAAACAGTCCTAAAAACCGTCTCCCATAGGAGATATTAAAGTGATTTAAGACAATGATATTAAGATGCTTACAACTCAAACCGTTTTGTAACGTTATTTATATCGATTCCACATTATTAAAATTATATCCATTTAAAAGTACTTTAATGCCATTCTACCGTCACTATTCCTGATGGGATATTTATATTTATCTTGTTTTCTTTCATTTGATTTTATTACATCATATACAATTCAATAAATGCTTTCTTGAATAGTTTTTCTGCTAACTCAAAAATTTCAGGATCGAGCTGAGATTATACTTTCTGTAAATTTAATAGAAAAGGTTTCAATTCTTAACGAATGATACCTAGTGGGATCTTCTCTTCTCAACCTTTTCCCTTTCTTCGATATAGGTTATGCACATGCTTGTACACAATCTTTCCATTGAATTATCGAAAGAAAGTATTAAAATGGTTTTATTTACATGCCGTGCGTTAAGATGCCGATTTCTTAGCTTTCTCACTTGCAGTGATGGGATCGAGGATTTTTATGATTAGGGGCGATCGTTTCTGTCGTCCTTCTTCTGAATGCACCACTGCTCACTTGCTCCTTTAGGATCAAGAACTACTATTATTATATTCTATTGGTGGTCTATCGATCGATGGATGAGTTTTAAATACATTTCAAAGAGACGATATAATAATTAAGAAATTAAATATAGTAGATTATAGCTATGTGTTTGTGTTATATAAAGCCAGAGTCCTTGAAATTACTTATTGAACTGTTAATCCTGGTTTGTAGTAGTCTACTAGGAAAAGAAAAACTATGTTTCATGTCGTTTTCCATCAACGAGCGGATAATAATGTACGTACTAATGAGGAAGAGTCCCCGGGTATCAATCTCCATTTCAGTTTATCTCCAGTTATTATTGGATACCTTTTATGGTACATCGTAGTCTCTTAGAAGTTCAGTATGGGGACGTACCCTTTATATCACGTGTTGTACTCACTGAGTTCTACAATTTCGATAAAATTTAAAATGATTTTCAAAGCAGAATCAACAACTAATTTATCGTGTGTTACGTCACACTTCCGGAAAACTCTTTTTTTCTGCACGAACATTTTCGTTCGTCCATTAGTGACCAAGTCATTGTAGTATTACCGTCCAAAACGTTTATAATTTCTTGAATAATAAAAAATATTTTCTTACATTTTCAAACTTGCTCTACAACGTGACATAAACGTTTATTTAGAGTTTTCAAATACTTCATGTTTCAAGTGTCGTATTACGTGGAAAGGGTGTGGGTGGCTGTGGGGTGGGTGTGGGTGTGTGGTGGATGTGGGATGGGTGTGTGGTGGGTGGGGTGAGGGTGTGGGTGGATGTGGATGGGTGTAGGTGTGGGGTGTACCCATGTCGCCACTTTTTTAACAACTGCGTCGTAGTTACGCGTAGCTGCGCCGCAATTTTCCGCAATTACGGGTCACAGTGCGATCGCAGTTACGCGTAACTGCGTCGCAATTCGATCGCATTCGAACACATGGGTAGGATGTGGGGTGTGGGTATCAGTTTGTATGCAGGTTGCTTTTCCTTACACCCACACCCACACCCCACCCATACTCCAAAGACATCAAGTCTTGTTAGGTTCGATCATTTTTTAATAGTTTTATTCGACTGATAAACAAGGAGAAAACGAGTTATGCATTCTAT
>CAJNOL010004388.1:0-15814 GCA_905250125.1 Rotaria sordida | reverse complement strand
AAAGAATCCAATTGGTCGAATCCATGAACTCGGAAAGCCCTGATTGGCTGGTTCTCTAGCTCTAAAGAATCTGATTGGTTGAAAGCGTGAGGCCGAAAACTTCTGATTGGCTCGTTGTTTAGCTTGGAAGAATGTAGTTGGTCGAAAGCGCGGGATCGAAAACCCTTAATTGACTGATTTTCCAGCTTGAAAGAATCTGATTGATCAAAAACACGAGGTCGAAAACTCCTGATTGGTCGGTTTTTAGCTTGAAAGAATCTGATTGGTCGAAAGCGCAAGGTCGAAAATCCCCGATTGGCCGGCTTTTTAGCTTACAGAAATGTGATTGCTCGAAAGCGGGAGGTTGAAAATCCCTGATTGGCCGGTTTTTTAGCTCGCAGAAATCTGATTGGCCGATAGCGTGAGGTCGAAAATCCCTGATTGGCTGATTTATTAGGTTGAAAAGAGCTGACTGGCCTAAAGCGCGAGGTCGAAAACTCCTGACTGGTCGGTTTTTTAGCTTGCAGAAATCTGATTGGTCGAAAGCGTGAGGTCGAAAACCCCTAATTAGTCGATTTTTAGCTGGCAGAAATCTGATTAGTCGAATGCGCAAGGTCGAAAACCCCTGATTGGTCGATTTTTAGCTTGCAAAAATCTGCTTGGTCGAAAGCGCGAGATCGAAAATCCCTGATTGGCTGATTTATTAGATTTCAAAAAGCTGATTGGTGGAAAGCACGAGGCCGAAAATTCCTGATTGGCTGATTTATTAGGTTGAAAAAAGCTGATTCGCCGGAAGCGCGAGGCCGAAAACCTTTGATTGGCAGGTTTTTTAGCTTGCAGATATCTGATTGGTCGAATGCGCAAGGTCGAAAACCCCTGATTGGTCGATTTTTAGCTGGCAGAAATCTGATTGGTCGAAGGCGCGAGATCGAAAACCCCTGATTGGTCAATTTTTAGCTTGCAGAAATCTGATTGGTCGAAAGCGCAAGGTCGAAAACCCCTGATTGGCTGATTTATTAGGTTGAAAAAAGCTGATTGATGGAAAGCACGACGCCGAAAACCCTTGATTGGCAGGTTTTTTAGCTTGCAGAAATCTGATTGGTCGAAAGCGCGAGGTCGAAAACTCCTGATTGGACGGTTTTTTAGCTTGAAAGAATCTGATTGGTCGAAAGCGTGGGGTCGAATACTTCTGATTGGATAGTTTCGAAGAGTGAAAGTCCGATTTGGTGATCTTATGTTTTTTTGACCTTTGTGTTCTTTTGACCCTGGCACAAAGCCCGCCACAAACGCTTTTGAGTTTTTTCCGTATCACCCTCTCTTCAGTCGAGGGAATAATACACAGAATCGAACATCTACTTAGTATTCATGTATGAAAAAGAAGTAAACAATTGCTTTAAATTCTCCTGCTAATACCTTTTAATTAATTCTGAAAAACACATACGTATAATATTTCACATCTTTCTATAGGTTTATATTTGTAGTTTACTTTTTTAAATATAAAATAATATTCTTTGAAGTATGAAAGACAAAGTTAAAACTCTATTTTTTGTTTTCTTCAACTATACTCAATGATTTTATTTTGGATTAAGAGTAATACGCTATTGACTCTTGTTGTTTTGCTTTGTTTTCTTTTTTTTGTTTTTATATTTGTATAAATGATTTTCTTGATTTAAAATGTTATTTTTATAATAAATCACAATGAATTTGAAATTTAATAACGAAAATCAATTGGACTATTTCTTCTTTTACAATTTATTATAGCAGCAACATGATTTGGTCTTCTCTATAAAAACAATGACAGACATATTTTTATCTTGAAAAACTAAATAGAATAAGCTTCACAATTCTCAAAAGTTTTATAAAGATTATCGTGTTTTATGCAGCTATTATATTGTCTTTTGAAGATATATTGAATTTTATATTTTCGATCGAAACAAACGAGTTGAATTCATTGAAATTTTTCGGTAATTCAAGTTTCAAAAATACACTTTTTAACTTAAGATCTCTTATAGGAGATCAACTTTTGGTATATATAGGGCAATATTTTCTAGCAATCAATGACATCATCCTTACATTTCCTTTATATGTATGTCCTGTTAAAGATATTCTTTAATAATTTGAATGTTTTATCATAAATCAAAATCTAAAGACTAAAATAAGAAAAGTTCAAAGAATTTGTTAATAAGATGATTCTTTATGATATATTGTTCTTTCTAATATTCTTTAATGAAATCTAATGGTCATATCTAATTTATATAGTCTAATTTTGTTAAGTCAACTTATTTTAATAACTTTATTAATATTATTCTCATCTTCACAGGGTGATTCACAACCTTTACGCCCCCCAGGTTCGACCTTAAGGTAAAATGATTTCAATAAGTATTTTATACCAAATTGAAGCCCGTAAAGAACTGCGTTTATTGGTACTAAATGATAAAGGTTATGAAGACCTTTTAATGTCGAACTTCCGAGATTTTAAGAAATTTGCTACCAATTTTGGTGTAAAAAAATAAGGTGCCAGTAATTGAAAAATGAAATAAAACATTTTTCTTAGATATTTTTACATGATTCGCTAGAGCTCGACGAACTCTAAAAAACTATATATTTCAAAAATACTTTGAGCCATCTTTTTTCAGGTAAAAAGTCCAAAAACTGCTTGGAAAATCACGAAAAATATTTGAAAACTTTACTTTTTCATATGGAAGAAAACACTCGATTTTTCAATAAAATTAAGTTTTATTCATTATTTTTGCTGTCTCAGACGTTTTGAAATGTGTTCATTCGATGCAGTTTTTCACGCGGCATGGAATGAGCACATTTCAAAATGTCTCAGCTAACATAATTAATGAAAAAAAACTAATGTTATTGGAAAATTGGGTGTTTTTTCATACGAAAAAAAAAAGATGAATTTTTTTATATTTTTAAGGATTTTTCGAGTAGTTTTTTGGACTTTTTACCTGAAAAAAGATGGCTCAAAGCATTTTTGAAATATATAGTTTTTTAGAGTTCGTCGAGCTCTAGCGAATCATGTAAAAATATCTAAGAAAAATGTTTTATTTCATTTTTCAATTACTGGCACCTTATTTTTTTACACCAAAATTGGTAGCAAATTTCTTAAAATCTCGGAAGTTCGACATTAAAAGGTCTTCATAACCTTTATCATTTAGTACCAATAAACGCAGTTTTTTACGGGCTTCAATTTGGTATAAAATACTTATTGAAATCATTTTACCTTAAGGTCGAACCTGGGGGGCGTAAAGGTTGTGAATCACCCTGTATATACCATACTAAACATTAGATACTAATTATCTAGAGACATTGCAGCAGTAAATATCTATTAAAAACAATATACAAACAAAATCTTAAGTGAGTTGTGAATGATCGTTGTATGACTTGTCGAAGAACTGGAGACCAACTCTTATTTGTTGTGTACATCTCCGGTGTATATCATACAAATTTAGAAAATTTTCATTGTATTTTTGTCAAGTCAAAAACTGCTTATTTAGAAAAAGAGAAAACATCATAAAGTAAATAAAGTTAATTTCATATTATATACTTTCAAAACAATTTTTTTTATTCAGTTTTTTTATTTTTGCGTTATTTTTATTTGACATTTATTATACTTTGACACATTTGTTTCCTATGTTATTTTCATATTTTATTTTAAAAATCATTGCTCTCTAAGACACATTATTATTCAAATAGTAGCATGAGCTAATTAATATTAACTATTATTAGAATGAATCTTCATGATTTATATTCTATTATTTATCTTTTTTTTTTTAACAAGAAAATGAAAAAAGAAATCTTAATAAAGGAAGTAATCCTATTTAAGGATATTTACAGATGCTATTCTAAAAGAGAAAATCTTATTGAACGATGAATTAATCATTAAGAGTTCTTCATATGCAAACAGATTCGATAAAAAATAAAACAAGTCATTTTTTTTCTCTATCAATAATGTTCTTTATATTTATTAATCAAAAATAAGTAGTACAAGATCCAAAAAAAAATAACAAGAAACAGAAAATATAACAATAATGAAACAAAAAAAAAATCTAACCAATTAATTATCTGAGTTAAATAAATCACCTTGACTTTTACGTATATTAGAACAGTACTTCAATACCATCCTTGATAATTTTAAAATCTGATAAATTGTCGATTAAATTTAATAAATCATTATAATTTTTATTCTTCTGTTTTAGATCAGACCAAAATTCAAGTGATGCAGCAACTCTTAATTTAAGCGAAGAAGATTTCCATAAGTTGAATTTTTTTGCAATCTCTTTATTCTTCATAAACATGATAACATTTAATGCACACGTTAGATCAAACGTTCTTTCATATTTATATGTATGAATCATTTCCGCATTAAGTACTACTACCTCTGAATAAAGTTTCAGAAATTCAAGACCAGCATATAAAACAACACCTTCAATTCCTAATTCTTTTGTATTTTCATTATTTTCCAATGTTGTAGCGAAACCGAAATCAATCAATTTTAAATGATTACATGTTTCATCGAACATAATGTTGTTTGGACGTATATCTCGATGAATGATACCACATTTATATAAATGTTCAATGATGCTAATAAGTTGTTTTGCTTGTTGTAAATTTATTGATGTTAAAGCTTTCAATGGATCTTTAAATAATATGAATTTACCTAAAAAGAAAATCAAAATATATTATGAACAAGATAAAATATTATTTGAATGATGCTGACAAAAAATGTTGAATAAAAAACAAAATATTTCTTATTATTTTAATAAATAAGAATCTAATTTCAATTAAATAATTTATTTTAATTATTTCATGATTTAAAACAAATTATAATTTAGATTTTAGAGTTTTTCTATTGAAATTTTGGAAATATTTTCTTTAATTAAGAGTTAGAAAATTTGATTTACTTTAGAATCATATTTATATTTATAAAACAAAATAAGAAATATCTTTCAATATATAACTAACAATAATCGAAGGACATTCTATTGAATTTTAATAATAAAAATTTTCTAATTTTTATTGATTAATTCTTAATTGATCTAGAGATTTGACTTATTTTAATACTTTATTTAATATAAATCAAGAATTTTTTCTATATTGAATAATTTATTATTATCATTATAGAATAACATAAAATATTAATTCTTATTGATTCAATTATCTAATTCAATTCATTTACTTAGTATATAAACTTAAAAAAAATAAGCAATCAATTATTAACAAAGTTGTTATTATTTTTTTTATTTCAAGAGTCTTTTATATCATTTATCGAAATTCATATTCAATATTAGAATAAATCCGATGAATTTCTTTTATTTCAAGTTTAATACATTAAACAAAACAATTTTGAATTTTAATCTTAATTTTTCGAAATGCTTAAAAAATATTCAAGAAAATCTTTCTTAAATAATTTATATTCGAATTTTTCTATTAATTATTGAAAAATTTCAAGAAATTACTTGGTCTTCATTCATAAATAAAAAGAAAAACATTTTCTAATCTCGATAAAAAAAAAAAAAAACAAAGAATCAAATTATTCATTTGATGTATGATAAATATATTCAATCTTTTTTCTTGTTTCTAATCTAATCAAACCTTCAGCAATTTATGCATATAAATATAATTATGAAAAAAAAAAAGAAAAGTTTTATTTTATCATATTATATTAGAATTTCAATTATAAATCTTTTCATTTCAATTTTTATACTTTGTTTACATAGAAATAAATCTTAATTTATATAGTTTTCTTTTCTCTTAATTATTATTTATAAAAAATCTTTAAAAAAATCTCTAACATTAGAAAATGTCATTTTCAATTATTTTTTAAATTTAGATCGATTTTGTTTTTCGAATTCTTTTTTTTGTATAAAATTAATAAAAAAGAAAAATAAATACATAATTCATAGTAGATTTTGATCTTTTAAAAACAAAAGTTAATTTTTTAATTATTTATTTATTCTAATAATGTATTTGTTTTTCTTTTATTCTTATTCTTATTTAAATAAATTCTATTGAAATTTTTCTTTAATTATACTTTGTGTAAATTCTTTGAAAATCAAATAAAATTTTCTCTATTCTCTTTCTCTTAGTAGATTTTCAATTAATTGAAAAAGTTCTAAAAAACAATCAATTTTTTTCAATAGAAAAATATTACCTTGAGGTGACCATTTTATAATATTTGAAAAAAATTTAGATTCATTTGAATTTGTCAATTCTTTTAATTGTTCTAATATTTTAATTTCGTTCATAAAAATTCTTTCATAGCTCATAGATTTAGAAATTTTCATTACACGAGATATTCGATTAGTAGCTCGTTGATTATCATCTTGATTAACTAATCGATAGGCAACTGAAGTAACACCTATTCCTAATCTTTGTTTTATATGAAATTCATCACCATATAAATCATCATTAGGATTTATATTTAACATTGTATATTGATAAAAGTCAGGATTCATTGTTAAAAATTTCATAAATATTTCTATTGTATCTTTATTAAGATATGTATCATTATTAAAATATAATTTTGATCGGTTGTTTGATTTTTTTTTCTTAACAGTCGATGTTAATTCAGATGAAATATGCAACATTTCGAATATATCACTTTGCCCATATTTATAGTAAGGCTGTATTGTTTGTTTTTGAACACAATAAAATCTTATATATCGAAGATTTGTTATAAAACCATAGATTTTTTGACGATTTTGCACATCTAGTATATGAGCCAAATAACGACATAATTGTCCAATATGATCGAATGAATCAATACCCTCACTTGATGATTTTAGTTCACCAAGACAAATAACAAAATCTTGTAAAGATGCATATTCACCCTTATTATTAATATTAATATTTTTATATATATAAGTACAATCAGAACGTACTATCTGTTTTAGATATTTCAATTGAGATGTGTTTAAATATTGTAATGATGTTAAATTTTTAAATGTATTAAATAATTTATCCATTAAATTATTCATTGTAAGTTGAATTTCATTTTCTGACATATTACTATATAACTTGAGTTGATAAAAATAGTTATGAAAAATCTTGACCATATTATCATCAATATTTTTTTCATTATTTAATAAAGATTTAATATCGAAAGAAGTTAAAGTCTTTACTACAAATGTGTTGTAATAATCCAAATCAGTTAATTCTGAACTCAAGCGATCACTTGATATAGATATCATTTGTTCACCATCTGTCATGAATAGCTTTCGTGCTTGAATACCTTCTTCTTGGTTTTTTCTCTTGAGTTCAAGTTTTAATATTTCTTTTTGTTCTTGGATTTGTTTTAATTTTATTTTTTCGATATTTTCATCTATTTGTTTTTGTTTTAATTTTTCTTCTTCTTGTTTTGATTTTTCTTTTTCTTCGTCTACTTTTAATTTTTGGAGTAGTATTTGTTTGTCTATATCACTTGTTGGAGTGTTAAGCGGATTTTCCATTAATCTTCTAATCGAGTAATCAAGATTCAAAATTTATCTATAAAAAAAAAGAAAATTATTCTACGATAAAAATATGAAAATGAAAATGAATATTGATAATGATAAACATTCGATTTATATTTGTTTAGAAACAACAACATCATTATGTAACATAGACGTATCGTTAATGCCCTCGTTAGAGAAAATACGAAGAGAGGGCGCTAAATGATGATTGAAATAATCAATTCTTATATAGAATAGATGCTTTAAATCAAAAATAGAAAAAAATTATCATTATAAATTCGTAGTATTATCTCGAATATTTTTTTTCGTAAAATATTCGAGATTTAATAGATTAAATTTAAATAAATGATAATCTATTCTATTATACTTTGCAATTCTTGATTCGAACTTAGTCTCATGATGAAAGAATAGATTAATTCATAGATATTATAGAAATGAATACAAGAAGAGAAAAATTGTTTTTTTTGTATTTTTTAAGCTTTCGGCTTATCTTCAAATAAAACATTTTTGCTTATTCGTTTTTTTCAGTAACAAACAAAGGAAAACATTATATCTCAATTCTTTATTATTGTTTTGATGATTTAGAGAGTCTAGAATTGAAATATTTCTTAAGTAAAAGAAAAAGGAGAAACGAAGTAAATTAAATATGAACTAGACAAATAAAGTGAGTATATTTTATTATGGGATTGTATGTAATTAGTGAAATCAGAAAAAAAAGAAAATAACTCGAGAATATATTTGAAGATATTTTCTAAATTATCATAAAGTATTGCTTATGTATGATAAGATTTTAATGCTATAATGTATTGCAGAGATGGGAACAGGACAAGTTTTTCCGTCCTGTCCTGCAGAAAAACTCCGTCCTGTCGCTCTCAGGACAGGACAGGCAAGAAGCAGGACAAACATAATATCTTTAATTTTCTATTAAGTACATCATATATCACATATTTCTATCATCGTCTAATCAATTTATTTTATAATTTGATAAACGTCAATTCTCTTTTTGAACAACTTTTAACTGAATAAATACAAAAACGAACACGACGTACTAAAGGGTGTCCCAAAAGTTTCGACCACTTTCAGTAAAATCAATAATATCTATATCAAACTTATACGAAGGTATTGATCAAAGTATGTCATTTTGTAGAGGACGAGAAGAGCTATCATCTGAAAAAAAAACACAGTTCGAAATACATATATTTATTACAAAGCTATGGTCATTTTACTAATTTTGAATGAAAATTTTTACGTTGTATTTTTTGAAAAAATAAAAAAATTTTTGCAATGTTGCAGTCATCAAGATCAATCGAAATATGATTTTCTACATTGTCTCAGTAGATATTTTTATATGATTCGGTAGAGTTCGACAAGCTCTACCAGAATATGGATATCTAAAAAAAATTCGGATCCTCTTTTCAATACAAAACTTGAAAGAAATCAGCTAGACTAATAAAAATCTGGCATATGATGCATTGCAGAGTATACTTAACTTTCAATAACTTTGGTAGATCGACTGTTCAGTCTATTACTTTATGTTTCGAGATACTTTATTACGTACTGTAGGTGAAAATACTGTTTCCAAGCCTCAAAAACAGATCAATAGTCGATTAACTCAAGTTATTGAAAGTTAAGCATACTCTCTTTAATGCAAGATATATGAGATTTTCATTATTAGTCTTTCTGCTTTTCTCCCAACTTTGCATCAGAAACAGGATCAGCAAACTTGTTGATATTCATATTCTTGCAAAACTTGACGAACTCTATCGAACTATATAAAAAAGTCTGGAAAATAATATTTCACTTCAAATATTATAAGAATGTTTTGTTTTTTCAAAAAATGCAACGTAAAAATTTTCACTCCAAATTAGTAAAATGCCCATAACTTTGTAATAAATATATGTATTTCGAACTGTGTTTTTTTCAGATGACAACTCTTCTCTTCCTCTACAAAATGACATAATTTGATCGATACTTTCATATAAGTTTAATATGGATATTATTGATTTTATTGAGAGGAGTCGAAACTTTTGGAACACCCTTTAGTTAATATGTGAAATATTAACTAATTGTTACAAGTAACCTAATATTCAAAGCAAAAGTCTTTTGAAATTCATCCGAAAACTACATATAAAAATACAGGACAATGTTGTGTGTCCTGTCCTGCGAAAATTTCCGTCCTGCCGCTCACAGGACAGGACAAAATTTCTAGTCTTGTCCTGCAGGACAGGACAGGACAGCAGGACGGCGGCATTGTCCTGTCCTGTCCTGTTCTCGTCTCTGATGTATTGTTAGTTAGTTTTGTTTGAGTTAGAATTCTTCATTAGAATCTAAATTAGAAGAAAAATAAAGTAGAATATGATAACAATTGAAATTTTAAATGTTCAAAATTTTTCTATTTAATATGAATATCTGTTTTATTTATAAAATAGATTAATGATTGTTTTCTATTAGAATTTAATTGATAACAATAAATAATGTCTAAAAAAAATGAAAATTTTCTTTGTATTGTATCAATAAATTATCAAATCAATTACTAATTTGAATTCTACCTTAATTTATTGTTATTGTTGTTTATTGTTGATATTAATTTATAAATTCACTATCTAAATATCATATTATTTCGAATGTTTATACAAATTAAAGGAAAGAATCTAATCTATGTTCAATATTGGATGGTTCCTATTGATTCTATAGGAGATATATAACATCATTTTTGCTAATGGAATGAGAAACAATTGTTGAATTTCTTCGAAAAAATTCGAAAACTTAACCAATATTGAAGATCCGTTACGATTTCAACAGTCATTGACCGGACTAGGTATTAATGAAACTTTTTTATATGGATATAATTAAATAAATTAGAGATTGTATCAAGAATATTCAAGAATTTTCATAGCTTCAATAATTCACATTCGGGCTAGTTCTATTGATTACCAATCTCTTAAGCATTTTTAAAAATTATAAATAAAATATTTTAGAATAGATAAGAATTAAGTTTAATTTGATAATTAGGACATTTTCATTTCTTGAAAAAAATTATTTAAGAATTAAATTTGTTTTTTTTTGTTTTATTTAAATTCAAGTAAATTCAATTTTTGAATAATTTAACTTGATTAAATAGAATAATAAAGTTTATCTATAAGGTTCGAGTTCTTTTTTTCATAAGTTTCATGTATTCGAATGGTAAAAATATAAATATTATAACATGAAAAATTGATTTATTAATTGTAGTGAGTGTATGTTGCTTCATGCAGATGTAGAGAATAAAGAATAACATGAATAATCGACGATTATCATTTTTTTTCAAATAAACAAATAAAAGAAAAAATAAGATTATCGCAAGGGAGAAAGTGCTGGAACCCAGCACCCTGGCACCTCAGTACCTGCTCAGCACCTCAGCACCTGCTCAGCACCTCAGCACCTGCTCAGCACCTCGGCACCTGCTCAGCACCTGCTCAGCACTTGCTCAGCACCTCAGCATCTTCTCAGCACCTTTGGTACTGAAGGGGCTGAGGTGCTCATACTATAGCTCAAGGGTTAAAGGTCAAAAGTTGAGGTCCTGACCATTAACCTTTGAACTATATGTATGAGCACCTCATAAGGATGCACCAGGTTCAGTTCAGAACTGGAGGACTGGGTCCTCATGGGCTATTATTTAGAGGCACCCTCCGGTCCTCATGGGTTACTATTTGGAGGTGCCCTTTGATCCTCATAGGCTATTATTTGGAGTATCCTTAGGTCCTCATGTACTATTATTGGAGTATTCCTAAGCCCTCATGTGATATTATTTAGAGGTACCCTTAGGTCCTCATATACTATTATCTAGAGGTACCCTTTGGTCCTCATGTCCTATTATTTAGAGGTACTCCTACGTCCTCATATGCCATTGTACGACTGTATACTGCGGTTCTTACGCCTTTTAAAATTCCTCCACAGAATAAATATGAGTCCACCGTGTAATAGAAGTCCATACGGAACAGGAATCCACTCCCAAGGTTATCGCTTTCGAAACACACTAGAAGGCTATCTATCCGAAATGAGCACAGAACAGATACTTTTGAAAACTGATAAGCGAACTCATTGCTACTCAGTATTTAATTATAGACCACTTTTATATGTCGCAATCGGTTTGCCTTGTATATACAGGTGTTTGCAAAAAAACTTGGAAAATTCTTTTTTAAACAAAAAGCCCGTTTCTCTACTATTATAAGTAACTACAAAAGTGATTTTTTGCGGGATAAACTCTCGACAGATGTACTACATGTCGTATATATAGAAGTGTAATTTCTTTCCTGTTCGATATATATTCATTCAATTATGCCGTCGACCAGTAACTTGAAAAATCATCATATTTCAATTTTGTCTTTTTGGAACAGGGGCATACGATCTGCTTCTCTTATTCATCGTGAAACAAACATTCCACTGAGCACTATTGTTATGTTCGAAGTGTTCCCCTTCGAACATAAGACGGAACGAAACGAATAACACACGCTCCTTTCTAGTATAGTGATAGTACAGCTGCCCGGAAAGCAGAAGACGTTGGTTCGATCCCATCGGAAGGAGATTACTCTTTTGTTCCGTTCTGTTGTCATACCATCACGTTGCTATCTCGGTGATAACAAAGAAAGAAAAAGAGACGACATAACAACTATTTATTACAATATTGACAAATTAAAACAAACAGGTTCACTTAAACATCGAGGTGAAAATCGTCGACTACGTGTTCTCGGTGGAAAAGAAAAAAAAGCTATTGATCAATACATTCGGTATAACAATGAAATTACTCTTAACGAAATAAAAGAAAATTTATCGAAAATGCACCAAAAATCAATGTCTACATCGACAATTAGTCGTCACCTTCACAAATATGGTTATAAAAATGTTTTACCTCAATCAACTCACATGTTAACATCGGATGAAAAACAACGACGTGTACAATGAGCCAAGAAGCATATAAATGATGATTTCAATAATACAATATTTACAGATGAGTCCTCATTCCAGCTTTTTCGTAATACAGTTCGCCGACGGACGAAAAATCCCAATCAAGAATTTAAATGCTCACCTAAAAATCGTCAAAAGGCTCATGTTTGGGGTGCAATAAGTGTGAAAGGTGTATTCACATGTCATACGTTTTGATGCAATCTCAATGGTTCATATTATGTTTCTATCCTCGAAGATTATCTTCTTCCAGCTGTTACACGTAAGTAAGGAAAAAAATAATGTAGCGTTACTTGTGTATTCTGTCGTTTTTAGATCAATTTGGTCCAAATTGGCGTTTGCAGCAGGACAATGACCCCAAACACGCGAGTAACATTTGTCAAAAATTTATCGACAAGAACGTACCACAGTTATTAGAATGGCCATCGAATAGTCCTGATGCAAATCCCATCAAGAATATCTGGTCGATTGTGAAACACAACGTAGAGAAAAGAAAACCAACAAATACTGGTGAGCTCGAACTGTTTTTAGCTGAAGAATTCGAAAATACTGATATTAATGTTGTGAAAAATTGTGTGATGTCGATGAAAAAACGATGTTTATCTCTTATCGATGATAAAGGTGAACGAAGAAAATATTGAACTATGATATTCGATATTACTCGTCGTAGGCTGTCAATTCCTATGCAAAACTTTGAGAGGACTCTTGTTTGAGGAAATATTGTACAACAAAATGGGTGAGTTCTATTGCAACCACTTCAATATAATATTTAGAGAAGAAATTCAAAAACAAGACTGATGGACTTCAACATTTTTCAGGTGAAAAAAGTCAAAAAAGTTGAAATATATATGACAAATAATTCTGGTGTGGCCAAGGAAACGAGACATTTGTATAATATCTTTTTTAGAAGTCAATCAAAAGAACATGAAATTATACTGTTGTATAGCACTTTTCGTGGACTATGTACCACACTATAAAACAATTTGAAGAGCACCTGTATAGAAGGAGATATCTGTGGAAGAAGGTTTCCAAGTTTTCTTGCAAACACCTGTATTTTCTATCAACATAAAGATCACAAAAATTAATGGCGTTCGAGTGTTGGAAAGTATACATCAATTCGTATTAATATAGCATAGTTGTTTCAGAAGTATTGAAAACGTTTTACGTATAGAACAACACGGTGCTCTTAGGTCTTTTCTTGTGAGAAAATTATGTACAGCTCAGAAACCAAAAGATGCAAATTTATACTAACTTTTGCGGCAATATGCACAAACCTTTCACCAAAAAATAAAGTTTCTGGAGAAACTGAAGTATAATCGATACCAATTCTGCACAAGTTCATCATACTTGAATAACAATGCTAGTATAGAATCCTACGATATAAACTATTGTAATACTCAGGAGTCTGACTCATCTTTGTTTCCAAAATGGGAGATCCTTGCTTTATAGTCAACGAATCATTGCATATTTCTCTGTTAGTATGTAAAATATATCACTTTCCATGTCGGAACTGTGCGTAGGTTTCTAGGATCCTTTGTGCTTGCGTGCTAATCAAATATTAATGGCAGCATGAAAAACAAGTATTGCAAAAGAAGCGTCTGCATAAACTTATAACTTCCACAAGAGAATAAAACCTCCCCACTCCCCCCCCCCCTCCGCCATGGAGTTTTTATTGTGGAGCGACGGGTGACAAAAGGGTTAACAGAACATCAGGACCCAAGGGCACTTCCGAATAATACTACATAATGGGCCAACGATGTCTCCAAATGATAGGACATGAAGACCTAAGGATACCTCTAAATAGTAGCCCATGAGGACTCAAGACTACCTCCAAATAGTAGCCCATGAAGACCCAAGACCTATCTCAAATATACAGAATTGAGGACTTGAGTATTTTCCCAAGAAGAGGTAGATGAGGGCATAGTCGAACTGGGCAGGACCCAATCTATCAGAACTGGTGCATCCCTAGCACCTCAGCACCTTATCAGTACCTTGTCAGCACCTCAGCACCTTATCAGCACCTCAACACCTTCTCAGCACCTCAGCACTTGTCCAGCACCTTCCAGTGTTTTTCGGTGCTGGGTGCCAGCACTTACCCCCTTGTTTTCTCTTGAATAGTATATTGAGAAAAACGTTTGTTAAAGATTCTAAGATGGTATTTAACTATCACTCGGACTAGTTTTTGACTGAATTAACGTATATAAATATATCTATTTATAAAATAATTATTTTAACTGATAAAAGTTGAAGTTAAATAATATAATGGAAATCAGATTGAAATATCGAGAATTCTTATTAATAAAATGTCGATTTTGTTTTAATATCTAATCTTAGAGGTAATTAGATATGAATTGTTCAATTAAAATAATAAAATAATAAAAAATTTACTTTTATTTCTATTTTATCTAATAAAAGTCGAAATTTGAATAGATCCATCATTTTCAGTTGTTCCTAATAGAAGTTTATTTGGATGAAATCAGATTTTATTTAATGTATCTTGTCCATGTGGATAGATAACTGACGGCGCTGGCTGAACCTTTTAAGCATGGATGATGGTGCGGATGTGAGTGAGGATGAGAACGGTGAACTTGAAACCGTTTTTTGTTTGGTGTGCAACGTTTGTCGTGCACATCATTCATAGAAGCTTAATATTATTTAAAGAAAAAACTCTTTCTATACTATTAGTTAGGATATATTTACTTTTTAATTCAAATTCAATTTCAATTTTTTTTCTCTGAAGTCTATAGAGAGACAGATAGGATATATTCATTTCAAACAAATTCCTATCGAATATCTATTTTCGATCATTATTCTTTAGAACTTCTATCTCTCTCTTTCAATCGTTTAATTCTATGTAAATCAATCTACTTTTATTCATGTTTTATTTAAGTAAAAAATAAACAATAATTAATCAATTTGTGTATGAGAAAAATAGTCTTTTATATATTGAGGAAGTTGTTGTTTTTCACCAGAAAAATTGTCAGAATATCCAGCATATTGTATTTATGCAGATAAATTTACGTAATTAATCTTCGCAGAATTAGTTCTTGTTCTATTTCTTGTGAAATAGCATGTCACTTGTTTGACTAATTCATAAATACTATATAAAGACGAATATCAAATGATAAATTGATTTTAGTATCGAATAAGAATTATTGATAATAATCTCAGGACGTATCAATAAGATAAAGTTATTTAAGATAAGGATATTTAATGATTATTAAGTCTTGATTTTGAAAATTGTTTATTAATTTGTCGTTGTTCGTTATGTATAGTTAATTCTTCCATCAATGGAAATCATTTTTGAATTCGAAGGAAAAATTGATGTTGAAAAGGACGTTGATCATATAATGACACTTGACCAACATATTTAAATATTCCACCTGGATAATTATTTGTTATTTTATTATAATATTTCAGTTGATATCGAT
>CAJNOL010004387.1:0-15820 GCA_905250125.1 Rotaria sordida | reverse complement strand
ACTACTTATCTATATTCCATTAAATTTGATTTTTGTCTATTGGCATATACCATATTGTAGTCAATTTAAAAATAGAATAGAATACGAATGATCCTTAATGTCTCTTTGACTACTTCATTTAACCAGAACTAAATGATGATTAAGAGAAATCACTTAATATCGTGCAAATCAAGTATAATAATTGGTTTTCGCTTTTTTTGTCTTCTATGGATTCCGCAAAAAAAAACATTGAGTGATGAATGAGAAGCGAGAGAAGGTACTTGCCTTTATCGATCGATTTGAGTGAGGTCTTGTAATATTATGTTGTATTCATAGATTCATGGCATCTGGGAATAATTAGTGGGCATAGACGATACTATTTGATAAGTATTTTGAGAATTGCTTTGATCCGTGGACTATACTGAATCAGGCCCATCGTTGTTGGTCTCGGCATTAGCAATTATTAATCCATATGCGCTAATACAAAGAAATAGTATTACTAAATTCAAGGTAAAAGATAGTTGAAGAAATAATATATATGTCAGAGAAGTCTGTTGATTCATTTGAGTTGTACATCTGTATTACGTTATGGCATCATTTCTCAAGTTCTCTCTGATCGTTTCGTTCTGCCACAGCCATCGTTAGCAAACGAAACGGAATTAATCATATTTATTTCGAATAATCCATATGAAACAATGCTCGAAATGGATGCCATGCCAAGGAGAACCGTTGATCGTGAATATTTTCTTCTCGACACGCAAGAAGACATTTCGGATGGTTTAGGTATTCGATGGGTGATTAACAATGCTGCATTGGATATGTCACGATTGAAAGATTTAACTACACCACTGCTTTTCGATCTTTACAATGGCAACGCACAAAATCTATCCAATGATATGTTAAACACAATGAACTTATCGATATTGTACTTCAAAATACGGTAACATTGAATGGTGTATGCGAATGCCATTCTTTTCATTTGCATGGACACAAATTTTTGATCCATTCACATGAACAGGGTATGTATCAAAATCCGATCCCGAGCATCTCTCCTCTTCTACATGAGTCTATGGATGCTGCATTGGCATATTGGTGCACATACATTCATGGGTATGAATGTTTTAATCAAAGAGGATGTCAATAAGTTAGTTCAGCTTGAGATTTTTATTGATCAACCTTCTAGACTGAATATTTCAATACAAAAAAGAATACTGACCTATGAGAAATACATAATGCATATCGGTTATTACAACAAAACATGTCTTTAGTTCACGACGATCGATAGATGCTTGAATTTCGTTCATGAGACTATTCAACAGACTATCTCCTTCGAATAATGTATTCTGGATGTCATTGACAGCATTCTTCGATTTTAAGAAAGCAACAGCTAAACCGTAAGTGAGTTGACTGACGCATTGGCGTGGTAACGGTATTGGAAGTGTGCAGCAAAAGAATTGCTTGATAGAATTGTTCGACTTCTTCCAATTCCATCTTAATATGTTCATCAAATTTCTTAATGTGAAGCATCGTTCCAACGAAAAGTAATTCTTCAGTTGCTGTGTAGAATACTGAAGCAATGGAATCGAAGACAATGCTTTACTCGGTGGATAGCGTTGTAAAATAGAAAAAGGTAGGGAAAGCTTTTCAGCAAAGTGACTCTGATAGCGATTTAATAAGATGTTGCTTTTTATCTGATTCATCGTACGTATCAAGCAGAACATGCTTGAGAAACGAAACAATCAATGCGAGAAAAACCGAATCCGTCGACATGATCTCGTGTTCTCTTTTGTAAAACCATAGTTTTAGAATACCAAGCCATAAAACATAATCTTCGTGTATTCTGCTCCAGTTGATGGGATTTGATGGCTGCAGTATGTTTTGAACACATTGCAAAATGAATTTCTTCTTATCATCTGTAAGCAAGTTAGGAATGTCGACTAGTACAGGCAGATCATCTCCATTGATATGTTCAAATGGACAGATTTATTGTCCTTTGTACGTAATCATCCGATAGGAATCGACAATCTTTGGGTTTTGTTCGTCCCATTTGAGGAGAATGTAGCAGAGCGGAAGAAGTAAATCGAGATGAGCCTGATTGCTGCCTTGATAGTGAATAAACAATTCTCGAGAAACAAGAATATCAATAACAGCACGATCCAGTTTCTCATTGGTGAAATTATGTTTAAGAAAAGGAGGAAGAAGAAAACCATTTCGTGACATGATGATTGGCCGAGAGAGATTGAGGTAGCCTTCCATTATGTTTGTGAATTCTGAACGATGCTCCGAAGAAACATGTTTGATTAGTTGATTATATACTTCGTGTTCGTCCACTTTTTGAATTTGATAGAGCAATGGCCATTGGCTAATAACCCATTGCTGTTTCACAGGATCTGCCTGCGTTCTTTCCAACCAATGTCGAAAGTGTCTTTTATGATTGGCAGGTATTTTCGAATACAACTCCTACAATCAAAAATTGTTGCATTGGTATTTGAACATTACAAACAACATGACATACCTGAAAGATATCGAAACTGACAAAAATATATCCAATGAGAGTCGCCCATAGAGCCACACTTCTGTTATTCATGCGTTTAAAAATATCACTCATTCGATAGATTGGTCCAGTAAATGTCTGCAAATCGAGAAAGCGTAGTGGAGCGTAACCTCGATGAAGTTGATAAAAATGATAGTCACAATGGCCGGCAACAATATAGGCGTCGTGTTCTTCGGCCATTCTGACAATAGTTGGATCTGCTTCACCTTCTGCGACAATTATTTCGATTCCAATATCACGCAAAATGTTCATAAATTCATACCGAAGGAGAAAAGGAAGTCGATTTCGATCATCATTGAGGTTAGCAAAACGCCAACTACTTGCTCTTTCAGGATCGGGTCTTTGGTAAGGATTTTTTTTGAAAATTCCATCAAAGATAACAATTATGTTCGACGATTGTTCTTGAAATTGACGAAAGATCTCTCGAAGTTTCTTCCAACAGTTATCATAACTAAATGGAGTGCCAGTGAAACGTTGTCCGATTGGTTTTTCTTTATCTTCTGCTACCATTTGGTCATAGATGAACGTCGTGACGAACGGAATACCGATACTGATTTGTACACAAAATTCGTAGAAGATATATCGAATCTATTCAATCTTTCCTTTTATAGGAAATTTGGAATTTCTGCTTGCTGGAAAAAACCCATAGAGTAATTTAAGCCTTTCAAAAGAATCTGTCGGAAGAACAAATGCAATTACAATATGTGATCTCATCGCAACAGACTAATGGGAAGTTTAGCCTTCATTCTCTTCTCTTTCTTTCGCTGCTGTGTTTTTTGTTCATTCTTTCCTTCCGTTGTGCTGCTCTCAGACTTTTTTTCTTTCTTCGAAATAATGAATAATCTGACAGTCATTTTATCCGCGATGACAAATATTTGCTTACAACATTTCGATGCAATACGACCAAATTCTTGAATTATAGAAAAATACTTGAATACAATAACGACCAAGGCCAGGTCTCTATTTTTCGCACTGAAGACAATATTATTCATCTTGAGCATACATTATTTCAGTCAGGTTCTGTGTCATTCAATATATTCATGCTTCTATTTATAATGAATGGCGAAGAAAAATTTCAAGCACAATAAAAGCATCCTTTTTCTCTCCGATTTCTCTTTTCCTAGTTTGTTATGATTAACTAAAAATTAAACATGTTTCAAAGCTTTGAGTATCTATACATCGACATAATGCACTAAAAGCCAACATAGTGAATGTGATAACGCATGTGTATGTTACATTGAAGATTTTTCTATTTCTCAATTATAAAAAACAAACAGTATTTACGTGTCTGTTTTGCTCCGGTCACATTTGCAGCATTAAAAAAAGATTGTCAACAAAAAAAGTCTTGTATTTCTACAATCATGTATCCATTTCATCTTCTATATGCGATCGATTTTGTTCCATTTTGGTGGAGAAAATTTGTAGAAAAATAGCATTTTTGTGAAGTTGGATTATATTACAGAGATTCACTTACTACTGCCGGTCAGATGATGACTCTTTTTCACATATATATATTTTTTTTTGAATGCTTTTTTATGTTTTAGATAATGACTTTCTCAGCTCGATATTCGTTCCTCTTCTTATTATTTGTACATCATGGAGAAGCAATTGAACTGAATCTTGGTTGTAGTTTATTTGGAATGTTTTTTTCCAACTACATTTCTAAAACTAATGTGTCCATGGTTTACCGAATTAGATGTGATGAAACATCCAGTCTTACATATGATGACTAGATTGTTTTCGTGGATCTTTACAAGATATTGGGAGAAAAAATTATTTTAATTTCATCTTTTGCTACAAAATTTGACTCAAATTTCAATACTTTTATGTTGTTTATCTTTAGTACTATAATAATTCTTTTGGATATGATTTAATATTCATTAGTACGTTATTACAGTACATCTCGCGCTTTGCTCATATATCTGGTGAAATAACAAATATTGAAAGTTCTCTTGATCCAATTAAACATATTTTAATTCTAGAATTTGTTATTTTCTTCATAAAGACAAAGCACACTCCGACGTTATACATCACTTTCGTTATTTTTCTCTTTTTCAATTTGACCTCAACTATATTTATATTCCTCTCTATTCTAATCCTTTCATTTATTGTTACACAATAATATTCTAACGTAAATAAACACTTGATAAGATTTAGAAAGGAAAAGATAAATGTGGATGTAGTTACAATAAAGAATGAAATATCAACATTTAAAAAAAAATCATAAGAGAAACTATTTTAATTTAGTCTGTCCCCACATGTCTTTTAATCTCGATATATTATTGTCAACCCATAAATATATACAGAATGAATTGCACCAAAACGTAAAGGTCGTTCGTCTCTGTTTTAGCCATTTGATAATTTTCGTTGGTACATGCTTGATATGGTAAAGTACTATCGAACAAATTATTTCTGCACTTGCAGTACGATTATGATTATGAAGTGTACGAACATGAAGTGCTTGTTCGAATAAACTGTTTAGATTATTGATCGTGCACTGAGCAAAATCCTTATCAAACCAAATATTCAAAGAAATTTTGACGAGATGAGAAAGATCAAGTACTGTCGAAAGAAATTTAAGCGAATCAATCGGCCATTGACCACCCAGCTGTAGTTCAAGTTCGATTACTTGATGAAAGATAGGAGTTTGGATTGTATGAGAAAAAAATAATTTAATACTTGAAAACATATCGTTTATTTAATAAATCATGTTGACAAATGGATATTTAATATACGTATACGATCGGACAGATTGGCCACGAAAAGAAAAGGCCAAGTCTCGATCAGTCTCGGTCGAAAAATTGAAAAAATTAAAATCTTGATCAAGACTTGGCCTTTTCTTTTCGTGACCAATCTGTCCGTTTGTAGACATAGCTAGTTGAGGTCATGATGAGGAATTCTCAATCAAAATCTCGTAGAGCCTCGAAAGTTCTTGATAGAGAAAAATTTTCATCTTTGTTCGTGAATCTTCAGTCTCGGTCTCAAGGGTGTGGGTGTGGCTGAGGTGTGGGGTAGATGTGTTTGTTATTTATCTGATACTCCACATCCACACCCTAGAGAGACAAAAATCCCTCGCTACTTTTGGTCTCATTATAACGTACATTCTTACTTTTTCAACAAGAATGACAAATTTTTTCATGAAGTGAGTATTCGTTTTTATTAATAGAATATATAAGAAAAATGCTATATAAGGTAGGAAAATATTAAAGGAAAAAAAACTGTCAATTTGTTAAAGTTCATCTGAATTAGACGAGTTTTATATGGTACAATATCGTGGATAAATCCAACAACAATAACAGCTCAATGTTTGTAAGTAATAGACATAATATCCACTGCAATTGGTTGCAAGAATCGGACTAATTGAATATGATGGATTACATAAATATCCACTATAACTAACACATAGGGTACCGGATGTTGTTGCACCAATAGTTGATGGATGAGTACCATTCCACCAACCCGGAGTATTTGTACTACAATAACTTGTACTAACAGGATATGTAATCAATTGAGTTCCTGCTGATCCAGTTATTCGAGTCCAACCAGTAGATACAGTAGAGTCACAAGGACAGCAGCCACTAGTATAAGTTGAAAGACGCGATATATCAGTTAATGTGTTGTAACTAGTACATTGAGGAGGCAAACTGATCGATGTTGAGATTGTTGCTAAAAACAATAAAATTTTATGCTTAGAGAAAACAAAACAAAAAGTTATTACTAGATGCACTGGTTGTAGCACTATCGGATGCTGTTGGTAAATTCATTTTAAAAAAGTGTAAAAATAATTCATAAGATAAAATTAAAAATATGTTAAGAAACCTACATAATAATGCATAAAAAGTAACAATAACACCCAAGGGAACTGCAGTGATTATAAGACCCAGAATAAAACCAAGAATATGATTTATGCTAATCGATTTTATGCTGAATTTTGAACTAATTTGAAATAAAACACATCCATTATTTATTCATATAATAAATGTTTCTTTCTTTTACCCTGTTTCGATGTCTGTTGAATTTGGTTTTGATGATCTCAATGTTTTTGTTTGATATTGTGTTTGTTGCATTTGTCGTTGATCAATACTGTTTTGTGAACGAACTTGAGCATTATATTGTGAATATGGTACGAGAGAATTATGTTGCGACATGGACAATGAAGGAGCATTTCTCATTAATTGTGATGAATCCAAGGATTTTGGAGGATCACTTGTATCCCAAGAAGTTATTCGACGTCCTGTATTGTAATCGTCAATCATTCTTTTTTTTTAATTCACAATGAAATATGTTATTATAAAAATTTTCGATTGTTGGATTATGAATATGAAAAATGATGTTTATATTCTGTCTGTTACTTTGAATTGATACATCGAAATTTATATATTTATATGTTTAGACTTCTTTTTAAGTCGTTGTTGATTTTTAATTTTCTTTAAAATAATAATTCAAAATTCAATAGATCTAGAAATCTATGGATGACAAAAAAAAGCATTCTTTCCAATCATATCGAATGTAAGTACATTATAAAGTGGATTTTTTTTTCTGGAGAAGAGATTTCTTATTATTATTTAAGTTTGACTAGTATATGATTTGAAATTATGAAAGAAGTATTCTATAAGAAAAGAATTAACACGTATTGATTTATATATTAATCTTTGATTTCAATAAATTTATCTTTAAAAACAAAAAGGATGAATGAATATTTCAAATGTAAATACTTATTTTTCTATGATAATGTCAATATATATTTAGTTCAATATTCACTATAAATATTCATTCAAATTAAAATATATTTTATTGAATTTTCTCATATTTATTTCTGTTTCAAACATGAAAAAATCCATTAATTGTTTTTTATAAGTTGTCTTGTTTTTCTTAGTTTCTAAGTTTTGCTCGTATTATTTTTTTTTGTCATTCTGATAGAAAATCAAAAGTTTGTTTGAATGTAATCATTGAATATTATTCTTTGATGATTAAAAATCTAGACGAATTGAATTGAAGAAAATATTATTTTAATAAGATCTATATTTATTTATTTATTTATTTGAATAAAATAAAGCAAAATAAATCAAATTGAAAAAAAAAGAAGTCAAATGAAGAAAGTTAATTGTTTTTTTTTATGATGTAAATATAATCGAATTAATATGTTGTACAGTATCGTATACCGGTAGTAGTCATTGGAATTAAATAAAAAACATAATAACCGTTGCAATTTGTAACAGAAATTGTTGTAATATATGAAGAATGACATAAATTTCCGCTCCATTGTACACAAACAGTACCTGTTACACTTGAACCTGCAGTTGATGGAAAAGTACCATTATACCAAGCTGGATATGAAACACCACATGATCCATAACTGGGAGGTGTTGTAGTCAGTCGAGTTCCTGTATTCATAAATCTATACCAACCTGTTGTAAAAGTTGCACTAGTATCAGAAAAACAATTAGTACAACTTGTATAAGTTGTAAGACGTGTTGAATCCGAATTAGCAATATATGATGTGCATTGTGATGGAAGACTTACAGAACTACTTGAAGAATCTAAAGAGAAAATTTATCTAATTCTTAAATAGAAATAGAATTTTAATCGATTGGTTCTACCGGAACTGCTACTAGATGATGTCTCTAAATTTAATCATAAAAATAATCATCATAATAATAATACATGAAATGAAATTTACTTTTCTGTGCATATAAAGCCGACATAACAGCCAATGGAACACCACAAATAATGAAACCAATAAGAAATGACATTATACATTTTGTTGTCACATATTTTTTAAATGAACCAGATTTAGTTTCACTAAAAGAAGTACAAAAAAGAATTCTATTTATCATCTATAAAAGAATAAAGATAAATCTAACATGATAGTTGAAGTCGAAATAAAAGGTTCTTGAGAAGTGTCTGTTTTCCATGCTTGATATTTTCCTTGTTGAATTGGTTGAACTTGTCGTTCATCAATAAAACTATATTGAGAACGAATTGGAGAAAAGCCTTGTGATACTGGCACTACTTCAGTTGATGTTCTCATTATTTAATTACATATAAACTATTTTGAATATTATCGAAATAAATTCATTTTTCAAAATATTCTATGTCCAACTTACAGATTGATCAATTGAATCGAATGAAATTACTTTCACGAGAGATTTTTTTATTATGAATATGAGAATTAATGTGTTTTATTTCAATCTAGTCATTGAAGTTAATATACTGCGCAATTTATTTTTATTTTGATAGATCGTAGATCTTCATATTTCTTTAAAAATATTCATAAGAAATATGTCTAGCATATACATATATATCATTGATTTTTCTTTTTTGAAATAATAGAAAACTCAACATTCATACAATAACAAAAAATATTCCATAGAATTCATGTTTGATTATAAGAATGTCAACAATGATATAAAAAAAAAAGAAATTCAATTGTATTGTTAACCTCGTATTTTTAGTCATGTAACATGTTGAAAAGTACATTATATTTTTGTTTTTCAATTGAAACCATAGAATATTCTATTGAAAATATTGTTGATTTTTAAATATTTTCTTTATTCCGTTCTTTTTTTTTATCGATAGAAGAAGTTTTAGTAGCTTGCACGAAAGCGTCTTACAATTCTCATCATATGACTTAGATTATTGATCATGTAATCAATATTCAGTCCTCAGATCGAGACGAATGGAGCAAAAAGGGTGTGGGTGTGGGTGTGGCTAGGGTGTGGATGTGGGTGTGGATGTGGGTGTCGGTGTGGGTGTGGGTGGGTGTGGGTGTGGGTGTGGGTGTGGGTGTGGGTGGGTGTGGGTGTGAGTATTAATCTTCGCAACATCAACACCCACATCCCACTCTCTGCATATACGATACAGTTCAATTAAGAAGAATACGTTACAGTTATTATTGAAACATTTTTAGCGTTTTATTAATGGTGTTGAACTATCTTGGGTGTGGGTGGGTGTGGGTGTGGGTGTGGGTGGGTGTGGGTGTGGGTGGGTGTGGGTGTGGGTGTGGGTGTGGGGTGGCTGGAGGGTGTGGGTGTGGGTGTGGATGTGTGGGTGTGGATGTGTGGGTGTGGATGTGATGTGTTGGTGTGGGTGAAGAGAAGATCAACACCCACACTCACACCCACACCCCACTCACACCCACACCCACACACGCACATCCACACCCACACACCCACACACCCACATCCACACCCACACACCCACATCCACACCCACACCCACATCCAACAGCTATATTACAAACCTCAGTCAATTGTATCCAAAATCCATTATTAGGAAACCAAATCCTACTCAGTCAGTACGAAAAAAAGCATCTCAATTAATTAATCACCCACATGTTAATGATATTCGACCGATATGTACAAAATCAAGGTAAAAAATTATTTCATGTATTGATAGTGCATTTATTATTCGGTCGACTTTATGTATTTAAAACAATATTAATATGAACAATTTACATTAATACAACATAAGTTATGATATTTGATCGAATACGTTTCGTACAAGCTCCATCATGTTTTTGGTCACATTTTTTTTTAGTTCCTGTTGTCAGATTTTTCTGTTTTCTGTTGATTCTAGTTTTATATATTTTTTCATTTATTCATTTCTATATTTTTTTTCTGTGTGATGTTAAACATGTTGTTATATTCTATAAAAAAAAAGATTTCTCTTTCTATCTAAAAATCTTTTTTTTCTCAAAGGGGTAGGGTGTTATGTCATGACATCTATATATATGTGTTGTTCATCGTTTCTCTGTTCTTTTCTTTCTTCTTCTTTGATGATGTATATATGCATGTAATCTTATGCACCGGTGGTGATTCTTTAAGAAAAAGAAATAGACAAACGTTTATGTTCTACACTATTCGAACCCATGATTTGCCCTTAAAACAAGTATAATAAAAGTAGAACATAACAATTTTTAAATCGATTTTTTGACTCTCTCTTAGGAATTAAATATATGGAAAAATCATGCATAGGTTTCCTTATAGGATCTGCATCCTCGAACAAAAATCTTTCCGATCTTTATCTTTTTATGATGTCAAACTTTGTATTAAATTTATTACTGAGTAGAGATGTGACATGAAAGTTTTATTTCATTTTGGTGTACAGATCACACTAACAAATCACTTGTGTCATATCTTTACTCAGTAATAAATTTGATACAAAGTATGACAGCATAAAAAGATAAAGGGAGAAAAGACTTTTGTCCGAGGTTGTAAAATGATTTGTTTCATACTTTTTTGATTTTTTCGTTCGTAAAAATACACAGTTGCACGATCTTCTAGGTTACACTCGAGACAAATAATGTTAGTAGAAGTGAATAATTTTTGAAGTAAGAGCCAATAAAGATTACAACACATACTATAACGATCGAGAAATTTAGGTTTTAAACAGAGCTTCAGAAAATATGAAATACGTAAAAATTCAGGGTGTAGGTGTAGACATTGTCTCCGCTCGCATCTTATTCATACACTCACACCCCATACCTCACATCCGGAGTTTTTGAAATACACTCGAACCCAACAGAATCCGAACTGATTTTAAGAAAACAAATATGAACCGAACCTGAACTCTTTTCTAGAAAAGAAAGATGAACCGAACCGAACTCGAACCAGTAAAACTCGGTTCGATTCGATCTCTGCTATCGATACATTCTCTACACTTTTTGTATTAGATATTACTCTAAACTCATAATAAATGTAAGTAATTATTGATTATGATTCATATACGCACCCTTTTATTTCGAACAAGAATATCTTTTTTTAAGTAAAATTCTATTAGAGTGAAAGGCGCATCAACTCCTTGTCAACTGAATTTCTAGAGCTGTATAACATGCTAGAAAAACGATAAAAATTTCAAGATAATTGTTAAGTTTTCTTTCTTGTCGGTGGAAAGGTGGCGCCCTCTCTAGCCACCACCTAGACACGACACTACTTCCTTATTATTTGAGTACATTTGAAAACAAATGAAATATTTGTAATCAGCACACTTGGTGCTAGTGAACTATAAAAACTTGCAATACAGTAGCAACAAATTTTTTTTCGATGCCTGAGGAAGACCCCAAGTGTGAAAAATTGGGTTATGATAAAGTAGAAAATAAAATTATGCAAAATAGTCAGAATTCAATGCTGATTCTCAAGGTAATAAAATTAGGTTCAGCCTTTTCGAGGCCTTCGGTCCGTAATTCGACACAACTTTTGACGTATTGGAATGTAATTAATGTGTGATAATGAACTAAAAAATCAATAATCATCAACTACATGCTTTACTTTATCTTATTTTACTTTATCTTACTTTTTTCCATAAAGTAAGAGATACTTCATTTTACTTTATTAAAATAAAATAAAGTTAAAGTGCCACTCCCAATTTTGTAGCATCCAGCACAATTTGATGCATCGTTCTGAGCTTTACGGCAAGAGATAATGTTAGTAGCTATTCGTAAAGTCTCCATTGATAGGTGTACTTCAGTACTAGGCAACCTTATTTTTGGACATTTTATCATAATTTTTGTCTTCTCCGAGCATTCCCTGTACCGGTCATTTGGGAAGAGAACCATCCGGTGCCCTAGGATCGCTCTAAACGTGACTAGTACTTGTCCTTATAATAAGAGAGAAAAGCCCTCCTGAAATCTGATCGGTCCATTTTAATTGACCAATCAAATTGCGAGATTCTATTTCTCAGCTATATATAAGGAGGTGCCTCATACATATACCCCTCATTCGATTGAGCGTTCACAATAACCATAAGATAGCCCCGAACATGACTTGTAATTGTCCTTATAGTAAGAAAGAAAAGCCGTCCTGAAGTCTGATCGATCGCAATCAGTATACGATAGAGCACCGTATACAGTCGTTTCTGGCCGGCGTAAAGCTCGATCTAGGCGGTGCGCTCGGTAAAAAATGTTTGAAAGGAAACAATATTCGCACTTCTTGTTTTAGATTCATATGATACAATAAATAATGGTGAGTTCGACTTAAACTTATAAATTAAAAATTGTAATAATACCTCTTCTTTCAAGCTCATGTGTTGAAATAAATACTGGTGAGTTCGATATAAATTAATTATTGTCAAACAATATTGATGTTTCTTTCTTTAGATTTTTGTGATACAATAAATCATGATGAGGTCGATATTAATTAATCAATAGGAAATAATATTGATATCTCTTGTTTTAGATTCGTGCGATAGAATAAAGAATGGTAAATTCGTTTTAATTTGAGAAAATAAAACAAGTATATATGTCTGTTGTTTTAGGTCTACATGATAGAGTAAGTTAATTTAAGTTTGATTTAATCATATTAGTAGAGAAGAGTTTTTGTCTATCTTGTTTTTCGTTCGTATGTCGGGACAAATAATAGTGAGTCTGATTGTATGTTATTAATATTGAGTTTCATTGTTTTATATCGTTCTAGGTTCGTTTGAAGGAATTGTAATGTTGTGTCGGATTAGAACATGTGAATAAAAATCTTCAATTATATCTACGGTTGAGGTGCATGTTGTAAAACGAGTAATGGTGAGTTGGTTGTAGTTTATGAATCCGTTATTTTTCTTTTCTTTTGCTCTGAGGTTCCAGGGACAAGGCTATACGTGTTGATTTGAAAAACGTTAGTTCACTGAATAAAAGTTTTTTTTCTTCATCTGATGCTCATCTTCTGCAATCAGTTGTGCGGTGTTTAAATTTTGAACTGTTAATGGGAAAAATTATTCCTTATATTTCGTTTTACGTCTCCTGTTACAGAAGATGATTAGTTATAATGTAAGAATTTCGACTCCTTTTTTTTGTGGCTTATTCTAGAGCCATCGGTGTGAACAAACCGATAGGTGTTTCTATGGTTCCCCGACCATAAAAGTTATAGATTAGTTGTTTGAGGATTAGATGGAATCGTAGGAAAATCAGATTCTAGGAAATCTTCCCTCTTGCCTTTCTATATGATTCTGGTAAAATGTTATCGTTGTATAAGTTTTTCTTTTTTCTTACTGTAAGATGTGACAGTACAACATGACGTATCACGAATCTTAGAGTTAGACTTGATGCAACAATTCGGAGCTCACGTTTTTCTATAGGATTTCATCCGATCATACAAGACCTTGTTTCTTTTTTCCAACCTAGGTTAAATTTTGTAAAACATTTAGAACATGTATTTCAGCTTCAAAACTTGCTTTTGAATGTTTTAACATTCAGTTAACTTCGCATCATTTTGTGATGTGCAGCAGCTCATATTTTATGAGTTTGAAACAGTGGAATTCCTACATGGTAGTACACATAGACTTCTGCAACTCTAAAAATGTCTTAAAACGTATCATTATGTACGTTTTAACGCTGCAGAAAGTTAATCGCTTGCGGCTGTTAATCACGACTCCCAATTATGAGTCAAAATCGGTAAGGAATAGTCAATGTGAAATTGTTTCAAAAAACGTATGATTTAAACGTTAAGCATATTCAACATAGTGGAAAAAAGGATCATGTTAACGTCCATTTTTTCTGAGCGTGACCGGTTGTCAGTTGCGATTCCCGACTGTGAGTCGTGAATGCTTAGAAGAAGTAAAAGTGAAAATGATCATACTTTGCCGCAGTGAACTTACTCAAATTTCATTTAGCGCGAAAAAGTGACCGTTTTCACGTTCACTTATTTTGGTCGCTACTGACTCACAGCAGGGAACCTCAATCAGCAGCCAGACACGGTCCAAAAATTCTACACAGTTAAACGCGTTTTTTCGTTTTTTTTGTCTGCTTGAGTAGGGGTCTAGGATACTTTTTCAAGGCTTCGTAGATTTTCAACGAAACCCTCGTTGGTTCCGTATGACATCATTTTTCTAGTGAAGTCTGTCGTCAATTTACAGTTTAAAACAAATTTAAACCTAGTAAATAAACTCTAGAATACTAGTATTTTGGTTATTTAGTTTTTGGATAGGCGACATTGGCTCGAATAGCTTGATTCAGATTCAGTCACTACGTGTTGGACTTCACAATAAAAATTTTGGCTTTTTAGCTAGTGTTGCCGATCAAATGCTGAAAATTTGACTTATTTTTGAACGCAAATTAGACTTCTACTCTCCATAGCAGTGTTGGGCAACTTCAACTCGGAGTTGACGGTTTTTTTCATTGGAGTTGGAGTGAAGTTGGAGCGGAGTTGGAGTTGATGTCTTTTTCCAACTCCGATTTAACTCCTGTTGATTTCAGGATTCATCAGAAGAGAACGGAAAAAAGTCGACAGTAAAAACACGTGCATCCGTACGGTATTCATGACGCAATTAAGAAAACTAGGAATGAATGACCTTGAATCATTACATCGAGAGAGATAAACAGAGAGATATAGGGAGAATTTCGAAAGTGATTGGTGATGTGATTAGACATTATTTGTTAAACAATTCGGTGCATCGAGGCTGCACCTGCTGAACGGGCCTTTTCAAAAAGTGGATTATTGATGAGACCACATCGAAATTGATTGTCAAAAGACATGTTATTTAAATTAACATTTATTAAATGTAATCTTGACTTGTTGGACTGATATTTCAAGTTAATAATAAAAATTCTATAAAACAATAATAATCGTGCAATTCATTGATATTATTCATAGATTTATATTGAAAAAGTTGTCTTGTTAAACTTGTATTCAAATGAATTTGGCTTAGTAGGATGGGAGTTGGAGTTGGAGTTGGACCGGAGTTAAATAAATCAAGAGTTGGAGTTGGAGTTGAAGCGAAATTTTTGAAAGTAGGAGTGGAGTTACATGGAGTTGGAGTTGAATTTTTCAAAATAGGCGTGGAGTTACCTGGAGTTGGAGCGGTATATACCCGGAGTTGCCCAACACTGCTCCATAGACAGCCTGTACTAATACTCAGAGGCTGAAAAGGTACTGAACCGAACTATAACGGTTCGGTTCGATTCCATTCGAGTCGATCCGAACCGAAGTCGAACCATTTCTTGAAAAATGATGTTCAACTGAGCCGACTAAAATTAGTTTTCGAAAAGCGAGTGAATGAATGTGTACACTTTACCACAAATTGTGGTCCTCAGATACATCCCTACATCATATCCACATGTGGGGATAATTAAACAATTGTGATCAGTTCTGGTGACCAAATAGGAATTTTGATTTAGGGATTTTTCAATTTACGATTTTTTTTTAAATATAAGATATTCCATACATAGCATAATTCAATATTATATCTTCTACCGTACTGAAAATTTTTTACCATTGAAACTATGTACTGTAGTGGAAACCTTAGTATGTGTGAATACAGTCTGGTCACCAGAAACATAGATGTTAGGAAAAGGTAATATAT
>CAJNOL010004386.1:814-13932 GCA_905250125.1 Rotaria sordida | reverse complement strand
CCGCCCTTCTGACATCGGAATCCTCGTCGTCAAGTGCACTCACAAGTCGGTTGATCACGTTACTCGTTGCTGCTTTTTCACCTATCTTACCGAGAACCTTCCATGCAGTACTTCTTATATAGGCCTCGGTATGTTTGGTTTGCAGCAAGAGTGTATCTACTAATGAAGGAATAGGAATGGTGAGTGGAATGGACGATATGAATGAGAGCACTTCATAAAGGTTGGTTGTTTGTTGACTCGTTAATAACTTGATCAGTTCCATTTGAATTTCTGGTTCGTTGTAGATTGTACTACATGATCGAAGAGTCTGATTTAAAGAATCACGTAAGTACGATGATTGCGCAGTAAGAGCATGTTCAATGCATTTTATGATCATATCCATTAATCGATTGCTATGAATACGCGTTCGCTTGCAGTCTGTCTCATCAAAACAGGATATCACAAGATCCATGTGCCGTATGCCAACAAGATCTAAAGGCTCATTCAATAGGGTATCCCAGAATGTGTTGATACTTTGCTGTTCATCACTCTTATTTAATAGGCCAGCTGCAAAAATGAAAACTAATTGAAATCTTGGATTGTATTTTTGTTTCTGAATGAAGTAAACTGCCTTGTCACGTGTGGTACCTGACAGAGTCTTGGCTAAGTAACGAGCTGCAAAATATTCTTGGAAACTGATATGGACAAAGTAATGATCTTTGTCTACTTCGATTCCTGTCTCACTACCATATTGAGTGGACGATTTTAATATTCCAAGATTGAGTAAATGTGGATGATCGAAAAACGAACACTTTGTCTCATTCTTAGCTTTTCTAATTAAATCTGGACGTAAAAGGATAGCGTTGCTTTCCATTGCGCGAAAAGCCAGACTTTCTAAGAATGCTAATTCATTCTGGCAGTGTTGATAAACCTCTGCTCTGTCCAACAAACTTATCAGATTGGTTGGAATTTCTCTTTGCTTCTCCAAATATCGACGACAAATCCATTCAATCAATTTATCATAGAGCACCGTCATCGTTATTGTTTTTGTTTCTGACCAATCATTATTACTCCAAAAACTGCAAATAAGTTCTAGATTGATTGGAATATGTGCAATACCCCAAATCCTAGGGTTCAATTTGAGAAAGGTGAGTAATTTCTTATTTTGTGCTGATGAATTTTGTAACTCATTTCTGAACTGATCGAAGAATAGCTTGACATAGTTGATGATACTTTCATCTGTAAAGCCTGTGATTTCCATCCGCACTGGGTACGGTAAAGTATTCATGTATGGACGAGATGTAATGATGTGATCTGAAGTGTCCAGTAATTGATTAACTAAGCGTTTTAGATGAGCTGACTCGTTCTGCACTATTTCATCGTAGCCATCCAAAAGCCACAGAATACGATTGTCACGAAGTTCTTGTTGTAAAAGTTGTTTGTCTTTCTCTGATAGGAAAGGATAAGAGAGATATTCTTTTTCAACGATGTCAGCTATGGAATAAATGGTGCCAAGTGGATAACGATTTTCTGTTAAAGATCGTAAAGGAACGAGCACAACTAGTTCATATTCTGACCAAATTGCACCAGTTGCCCATTGGTACGCAGCATATCGACAAAATGTTGATTTTCCAATACCAGCTCGACCAAAGACTAGCACCTTTCTGGTCTGATCTTTACATGTTTTGAAAATATCTTTGACATCGATTGGAGTCTTACTGCCATAAATTTGTTCAAATGTACCCATAATTGTATCAATGTTTTGAGTATCACGAAGTCTATTTTCTCTTTCTTGGTGTTTTTTCGTTTCTACTATGGCCAAATTGATGTAACTCTGTTCGATCGGAAAAGATTTCGATGGATTCACAAAGTATTTTATTGTACTATTGCGTATGTACTCGTATTTGATCTGTTCGAATAGAATATTGGCCCGTGTCGAATTATCTTCCGATACATACTGTAGATCTTGCAGTTTCCAGATTAAGGAATTCGCTGTTTGCTGAATGCTTGAGTTTGACAGATGACGAAAATCAATGTATTCAACTTCTTGTATCATAAATTTCAGCCAATAGACAGGTTGCCAGTTTTCTTCAGCTCTGATCAGACACGGAATGATCTTCTTATGAAGTTTATTCGCATACTGTAGTTCTATTTGACAGCAGGTCGATTTTTCGTACTCTGGACTAATAAAACAACAAATGAATGCTGCATTTTCCACTCCAACTGCTAGACTGAAACACAGACATACAGATGATATCAGTAGAGTCAGTCTCATGATCATAATTTGAATGCATATACCTGTCGTAAATATTATCACTCCTTCTTCTGTCCTTATCGAACCAAATAGGAATCGATTGATCGCGCAGAACTTGAAGTATTTGTAAGATGATAGTTTCATCACTGACATCATGGGAAAACATGACGTGTTTGCCTTGAGGTATGCTCGTACTAGAAGATAGAAATATCAACAATATATCTGTGTCAACGATTGATGATTCTCTCAGAAGCTGACGTCTCTGATATGAATGAGAAAGATTCATAGCACTCAAAGTTACTTATGCGAAAGATTAATCGTCAGGTGAAAACAATTCACTCACGATTCTTTGAAAGAGAGCATGAATGGTCCGTTGTTGACTTGAAGTGGTTCAGTTGTGCGATATATTCGTGTACCTGGCATAAGGATAACTTCTTGTTCTTCAGGATTAGCTGAATACTGTGAAACATCTCTGCCATTTATCGTTTCAATAGCATAAAAGGTATCCGTGTTGTCGAGAAAAGGCTCGATGATCTTGAGATCTTTCGAAGTAGAAGTTATCGCCCACCAAGTTTGAATAGCATAATCAGCAGGGTTAAAATTGACTCTCTTCGATAGACCGCGCCACACAGTACCCTTGAATGAAGGTAACTTGTTGAGAGCGGTAATAAAGAGTTTCAGGTAGATGAACCATGGTCTTAGTGCCTCTCTATCCATAGCACGAAGATGACGGTTTAGTGTCGAGGAAAATTGGTTAGCCATCGTGTGAAGATAGATGGCTGCAGATTCGTCTACTGTTAATATACTCGTTTTCCTGCATTGTACCTTTGCTTTTATGACGTAATTAATGGTGTCAGGAATGACATCTGTGATGCTTTGAACAGCTTCTTCCAATGTCATGATTCGCTGGTCTTGGTAACCATAGATCGGACTTAAACTTTCATCATGATGGATAGCATCAGGTTCGTCCAAAAATTTGTTCTCCATCGTTGTTTTTTTTTCGTATGATGAATAGATCGTAGATAACCTAGAAGGATGGATACAAGTCGAATGAGGTTGGAGATTAAAAATTAGTATCACGGCTTGTCCAAACGTAACGCTGTTACGTTTTTGACATACTCTTCTCCAACTTTCTCGAAAAGTTTAAGAGCTAGGAAGTTCGTTCAAACGTCATTCGACGCAGCTTATCGAACTTCATTTATCATATAAAAATGACCTTTTTTGATTGAAGTCTCAGGCATCTAGAAATGTTTTATCATGGCGTAACGCTGTTACATAAAAGGACCCTTTTTTCCAGTGCCACTGAGAAAACTCTAATCTCTTGCAAAATCATTTCTTCAAATGTAATGCTCCAAGAATCACTTTTGTAGAGCATTGAATAGACTTTCAGGCAGTAAAAAAGATTTTCTCTAAAACATTTTTGTTCAAATAAAAAATGCAAAAAACAAACGTAACGCTGTTACATTTTTCGTAACGCTGTTACAGTTTTTTGTTGACCAATTTTGAGGCACTTAATGTACTCAGAATTACTTGATTTTTATAATTGTTACTGTTTTTAATGTAGACAGTCTCCTCTGCAAAAATGAGATTGATACATTGATCTGAGAGCTCATAAACTGGGCAGGAAGTTGGAAACTTTATCGAAGCTTTCAATCTGTTCTGAGCTACCAAAGTCAAAACTAAATAGACCATTTTGTAGAGAATTTAATTCTGCATCGAATGATATGTCTCTTAGCCCTTGTTGAAAAAGTTTCTTGGTTAAAAAATCCAAAATACGGTTTTTGAAAATTTTAAAATCTGGTTTTTGAAAATTTTAAAATCTGGTTTTTGATATCAAAATCTGATTTTTATGCTAACTCAATATCAAATTCGTAATCAGCGTAAAAAACTGCATCTAATAGTCCAATGAGATCTGTCCAACTCGAAAAAAAATTTTTTCAAAACTTGATCAGCGAAGTGTCGCGTTACGTGGACAAGCCGATCAACACTTTCTCAGAAACATCATACATTCGGTGTGCAAACTATCATTGCAAGTCTAATAAAGACAAGGGAGAAAAAAGCAGATTTTGATATCTAAAATCTTTGGGAATCATTGGAAATCTTTGAGAATCTTTCGGAACCTTAAAATGAGGCACGTTACAATAACAATATAGTAGTGAATTATCGGCATTGAATGGGATTGGTATTGACCGGCTTTTCATATTGATTGTACTGGTACCGCTACATTCCTAATTTGTCCGTTAAAGAAAGGACCCTTTCAGCAAAGAATGATTTTTCTATAATGGTTTACCAAAACTTTTCGCATGTGAGAAGTTCGAATCTGTTATTAGTTTCTGAAAATTTTGAACTTGATTGCCTAGTCAAGTAAACTAGTTCCTTCCACTGATAGTCAAACTTAGTACAAAATGTAATTTTTTCAAAAATCTCTTCCTTTAATCGAAACTTCAAGTACACAACTCTAAAATTTTAATTGCAGATTTAAATTCCCACGACTTCCATTATTTTTAATCAAACTTCATAAAAACCGTTATTTTTGTGAAAGACCTTTCTTCATTGAAAAAAACAGGACGTAACAATAACTATATCATTAATACTAATGCTGGTCGATAGCATAGGCGGCGGAGCCACGAGACCTGGGTAGGCTCGAGCCTCGAGCCTACCCTAGATTGGATTTGGGTAGGCTTGGGTAGGCTCAAACTGGAACAGATAAAGGCTTGGGTAGGCTCGAGTTATCCTAAATTAAACATATAAAAAAGCTTGAGTAGGCTCGAATCGTCTTAGATTGAGGAGATAAAAGAGGCTTAGATAGGCTCTGTTTAATGTCAAAATTCTCTAAAGGGTGGTTCAAAAGTTTCGACCACTCTCTATAAATCGATAGTATCTACAACAAACTAATATGAAGTTATTGATCAAATTACGTCATCTTTTAGAGAAAGATATGAATTATCATCTGAAAAAATATTTGGAAATAGATCTGGCATCTCACCAACACTTTGTAAAAAAAAAAGAGAAAAAAAGATACCCAGCATTCTTGAAAAAAAGAGACTTTTTAATAGAAAAAGAGGAGAAAAAGAGGCGAACAGTTTCCTTTCGAAGAAAACTAAAACTCACCGGCACTATAGTACTATAGATCCGACAAAACTCGTACGTTATCAGTATAGGTTGAATATGACTTGAAAGAGAAAAACAAAAACGAAACTTCCAAATTGTTCAGAGATTTTTGTGCAGCTGCTTATTTATCCATTAGAAAACCGGAAAACATCAGAAAAATATTCTAAATATTCTATCTGCATAGTAGCTGAGTATAGTATTACTGTCTAACTAAGTAGGTATATAGAAATAGAAACAATCAAAATTCATTAAATGTTCTTTTTGCGTTTTGTTCCTTTTTTTCGGATGGCTACGCATGTGAGAAAGTTTTTCTTGCGCTTTTTCAGTTTTCGGCAATTCTTCCGTGATTTTTCGCAAGTCAGTTTCACTTTTCCGTTTCTCAACATAAATTAATACATTGGTTGCAACTGTGTCCAGACAGCAGGTTTGTGGGAATCATTTGACCGCGTGCTATCGAAAACGCATAATTTTTCGCAGTGACATATGATCATCTTCTTGGGTTCTGTATAAAACGACTTACTTCTATTGAGTAGATTGTATGATCTCTTACTTTTTGGTTATCGGATGCCACTGTTTGTTGCTGTTGCATTTCATCATATCCGATTTCTTCCAAGTATCATCAAACCGTTGTCAATATTAACCCATGTCAAGCAAACACGCTCGTAATTGGAGAAATACGGCGTTTCATATCGCCCAGTAATGTGATCGTATAAATCCATGATTGCATGCGCAAAAATATGATCGTTTATAGACAAACAAAGCTCGTCTACACTTTTCGTTTTACTTTGTATTTTTTCGTATACGATTACATTTCTCCGTGTACGGTTTGGAGATATACGAACCTCCAAAATGTGATTGTATACGAAGAAACTCGGAAGAAGAGGAAGAGGGATTACTTCATTTTCTGATAAGCAGAAATCTTCATCTTATGTTATCATACTATCGGAAGGTATCTTGCTGAACAACTCCCATTGAATCTGACAGAATTCTAGACTGAATCTAGTCATCCTAGGAACTCTTTGCTTTGAAGCATGCGCTACGCTACGAGTTACCTATCTATTGTTAGATTCATATCACAAGCTTCTCTGGAGCCGAAAAAAATGGTCAAGAAAAGTGAGCTCGAGATTATAATTTTACATGTCGATTTTAACCAGAAAAATATGTTAAGATCGTGAGAGAATGACAATTTCATACTGGAAACATAATTGAGTGCTTTTGCTTCCGCTAGAGAACCACAAAAATTGGGTTCCGATTATGGATATATAATATCGCTGAAATTGATCACTAAAATCATATACTTTAGCTTCCTTAGCTATGCAACTTGACTGATCAGCACATCAGTTTGTTATGTGATATTTTTGTATGATACGGTAACAATAATCAATATATTCATGAATGTTTTTGTCAACGACCTTACTTCTTCGTGAGAAAAGAGGAAAAAGTGGATTTTTTCGAAAAAAGAGGCTAAAAAGAGGAATTTTAAAAGAACAGAAGAAAAGGAGGAAAAAGAGGTGGAGGGGGATGCCAGCTCAAAGCTGCCAAAATGATTATAACATAATAATAGATTTATGTATTTCGAAATATTTTTTTCAAATGATAACTCTCATCTTCCTCTACAAAATAACACAATTTGATCAATAACTTTGTATAAGTTTGTTGTGGATATTATCGATTTATAGAGAGGAGTCGAAACTTTCGAACCATCCTTTAGTTATCAAATTCTACGGAATTTAAACCTCGCAAGAGGATCTGTAGCGCTTACCATTATAAGCGAAAAAAAAGTCTCTCAATTGACTCTCGGTGCTGGCTTGGCTTAAAAGTTGAGCCTACCCTAGACCAAGACCGCTCCGCCGCCGATGGTCGATAGCAATACTGGTTGAGAACAATTAGTATTGCGACATATCTACTTAAAATCGCTATAAAGGGTGTGGGTGTGGGGCGTGGGTTTCGTTTTAACCTACGCCCACACACACACCCGAATTGAAATAATTACACAACTGAAGGGAATTGAAAAACTGAAATGATTCATTAGAAAAACAGTAAAGGGATTAAAAGGACTAAAGGGACCAAAGGAATTAAAAAGACTAAAGGAATAAAAGGGCTGAAGTGGCTAAAGGCAATAAAGGGGCTAAAGGGATTAAAGAGACTGACGGGATTAACGGGACTGACAGGATTAAAGGGAGTAAAGGGATTGAGGGGACTAAGTGGTTTGAAAAGACTAAAGGGATTGAACGGACTAAAGGGATTAAAAGGAGTAAAGGGACTAAAGGGATTCAAGGGTCTAAAGGGACTAAAATGATTAAAGGCATAAGAGTTGCTTATAGTTGTATAGAAAAGTTAGACCAGGATACCTTGAATTTCTTATGGATCTATGAAGTCGCTGGTGATCCTGCTGCATTGTGTCCAATTTTTGTTGGATCTGCAGGAGTTCTGCTGCTTGCCGCTGGCGCATTTCTTTAGCTTCCTCAGCCTGCCGTTCAATAATACGACGATAACTCTCCGCCTCAGCCTTCTGGTGCGTAATAAGATCATTATAACGTTTTTTTTGTTGACGAATTTCATTTTCAAAATAAACCTTGTTTGCATTAAACTCTTTGGTCATTTCGTTGATCTGTTTTTTCAACATAGCAACTTCATCAACCTTTAAATGGATGTCATGCGCTTTGACATGCACAGTTGGCGGTAACTTGACAATATAACTTAATAATTGTTTTCTTAGTGCTTGTCGTTCGTTCGAATTTTCTCGATTGATATAATTTAAAAAACACACTCTCTCTGCCGTAATTGGCACTTGAATAATATCTTGTAACACGAGTATTACTTCACCTTCATATTTCTTTGGTCGAGTTGCTGGAAGACCATTGATTACTAATAGGAGTGATTCGATATTCAATTGATATGCGGCATTAATGGCATTGAATGCAACCACATCTTCATCACGAATGCGACCGTTTTGCTGTCCAAATACATATATAATAAGCGAGCTTGGTCGTTGAGTGAATGCATGATCGATTTCAGGTTTATTGATGTCAACACGAGTCTGAAAAATAAAACAAGAATATCGACGTGGAATCAATGATATCTCATTGGTATTTATTACTTGATCAGCTTCAATTAAACTTGGAATATTAAAAACAGTATAATGGTGATCATCAAAAGTAATTTCCTGAAACTCGGTGTGATGAGTAACAGATCTAGCAGAGAATTCATGTTTGAATATTTCTCTGTCGAGTAGAATATTAGCTAGGAAACTTATTCCAACACCACTATTTCCAAGAATAATCAAACCAAATTGATTTTTATTGTTTCCGGCCATATCAACGCTTTAATAGTCGAGTATGTCACGCGTTTTCGCTATTCAATGAATCAACGTCGTTTATTATTATTTCTATCTGTTGTGTCTACTCTTGTCGGAATAAATGATATCATAAGAATCACTCCAGTTAAAGATAAGAGAAGATAAAAACAACAAAACCGACCATTTTCCAGTATTTTTTTGACTTCTTACTATGCAATATTTTGTGAAGATAAGAGAAACATTAGGTATGACTTCAATAGATTTTTTGTTTCTGCTTTTTTCTTTTTTTTGTTATCAGTACGTTATACTGGCTCTTATATTTTTTTTAAACTACATCGTTATTTTGTACGAGCATTAATCATCCGCCAAACAATGCCGAACTCTTGTTATGTATGCTCTTCGCCGAAAAACATTTCGTCGAAAGTACTTTTTTGGCCACCGAGGGCGTCCTAAAGGTGAGGGTGAGGATAAAATGAGTTGACTTCTTCATGCCACGGAACTTAAAATCGTTTTGTAAAACAGTACCAAACCTTCAAAGTTCGGTAGAACACCTATTTTTTTTACAGTGTATAATCTTTCGCAGTTTCGAACTCATCCAGCTTCAGCAACGTTACAGATTGAGTGTCTTCCACATTATAACAATCCCTTCTTTTCAACATGCCTATATTTTTAATTTAAATTTTTTCTCATTCCTCAAAAACAAAAAGTATTCACAGTAAAATTGAAAAATGCGAAAATGTTTGAAAAAATTCATCGAAATGAAAGATCAATGACCAATAGCAATCATGCTCTTACACACAGGCAATTAGAGATAAACACCTTTCAACAAGCATACTACAGATACTTACTTAATCTTTTGGCATAATTAATTCGACTGTATTCTTTCAGTATTTCCGCACTTCATTTTCTTCCTTTCCACCCTTTTTTCATGATTTCATGGAAGTCTTCGGTACTACTTATTTTTCGGTCATGTGAAAAGAATCTTCTCTATAGTATGAGCTATATGTCACTCCTTAACGTAGCGCCAGGCTTATGAACATTTAGGATACTATTCATCTAGCTGCAAAATATTTTATATCCTACTTAGAACATTTAAGAGTTTACAATAACAGAGAAAAAAAAGTTTTAGCAAGCACGAAAACTTATACCTTAATCCGTATTGTATGAGACTAAAGTTATAACTGCTGGAGTGTCGCTTGAAGGCTATAGTGATAAGGATATAATTATTAGGATACAGACATACGGATATGGATGTAAGAATATAGGCATAAAAATATAGGTATAAGGGTATAGCTGTAAAGATATAGTTTACAAATTATTAATATCTTTGCATTGTGTTTAATGACTATATCTGGATTTCTTACGCGTTTGCTTGCCCAATAATGTGCTAAGAAAGGCAGACAATAGATTTTTGACCATTGGTGTCAGAAATCTTAATATTTATTGCATATTTGACAGATGATAGTAAATCGAAAAGAGAACAACTACTGAAGCTTAATGATTAAAATCCGATCGGATCTTATCGAATCTGTTAAGTTTTGTTGTAGGATCCAATAAAACCTTGTCGGGTCATTTCATTGGAACTTGTTGGATCCGATCGAACCCGACAAGATCCAATGGTCGAATTTTTTGCCCTGGGTTGTTCTAGTTTGCATTTTATTAAATTAACGTAACGATTAGATATTGAAATTGAAAGCAATATTGTTACGTTACTTAAATGTTGTGATCTAGATTATTGTAGATGTTGACATCAAGAGCAATGCTAGATATGTATGGATTGATTATTATCGGTAATAGTGGTGTGGGTAAGAGCTTTTTAGCTAATATTATTCTTGGTAAACATCATTTCAAGCATGATTTTTCTGCTCGATCTGTAACACATCGAACTGAATCAACAACATGCATATTGGGTGACAAACATTATAGAATTTATAACATTCCTGGTTTGATTGAAGGTGACGAAGAACGTATCGCTCTAAATAGACGTGAAATCAGCCGAGCATTTGAAGAACAGAAAGAACATCCACTTGTTGTTATTTATGTATTTGGACATCAGAACGGGAGAATTCGAAACGAAGATATTGTTACGTTTCAAGCCATTCATAACGCTTATACACTTAGTCCGAATTCCTTAATAATAATAGTTAATGGACTACCTCCTGATCGACCCAACACATATAATAAAAAGACTCGAGCTGCACACATTGATTTACTTGGCATGAAGCTAGATCAAATTTGTTATATTGATCATCTCAATTCAGTTGACATACACCAAGAGGACGTTCGAAAATATTTAATTGATACCATTTTAAATGTTCATCCTCGAATACACATTAAAACTAACAATATTAATCTGATGACTGATGACATTTTCGAACTCAAAGATGATCTCGACATATTGAAAATTCAAATCGATAACGAACGATACGAACATGAAGATGTAATAGGAAGTATGGAGAGAGAGTATGAAGCGGTTCAGCGTTTATCAGGTGAGAAAAATTCGACATTGGTTCATTTGGATGAACTTAGGTTTTTATTTTATTATTTTAGTTCTACGACGTTTATTTTGTCAAGGAAAAGCTAATCTTTATCGATTAAAAAGTTTTCATGAACAGGATAGACATTTGATAAGTGTTATCGGACAATGGGAAGCAGAAGAAATCGCTTATGCAGATGATCATTCCTCTGATCATTATATTCTAGCTGTAACAAATAAGCAAGATGCTCAAGAACAATTAACAAAAAGTTTTGCTACACAACGTCAAATTAACGTTGCACTAAACGTATGTCAAAAAGATATTGAACAAATTAGTTTTGAACTTGAGCAAATTTATGATGGAAGATTTGATCGTGAGTATGAACCTATCCGTGAATATTATGTTCTTCTTGATAATTTGCGCTTTGATCCAAGTGTTATTAACGTACAACATGATTTTATCAATAATTTATGTGCTTTTACATGCCGTCGTTATGGTAATATTGACTAAGAATATCGACAAATATTCTTTCGGATTCCATATCAATCAAAATATAGAACTTTATTCATTAAACAGTTAAGATTAATTAATTTTGTTAAAGAATAATATAATAACAAGGGTGTGGGTGTTGGTTGAGATATGTAAAACCGGACCCACACTCACACCCATACTGGTCAATCATTATTTATTAGAAATGCTTATTAACTTTGGATTGTTTTTTCTGTAAAAATATGTTTAACTTTTACATTTGATAGATATGACATATATCAATAAAGATTAGTTTGATTATCTCATATATTTGAAATTGTCGAATAAATGAAAAACAAATCGGTTGTCTATTCATAGTCATTGGTATAATTGTAAAAGTAGTATGTTGTTTTATATGAATTATTGCAATAGATTACATTGCATTTTGTATATGAAGATTGAATATCATGTTTGATAGCGCTTGTTGGTAAACCTTAATCAATAACTTTAACATTTTTGTGCCTTGAAGTATTAGTTACTAATTATCAAATTTTCATGCTCCCTTTCGATCATTTGTGACTATCATTTATTTATGGCTTCTTTTTAATTCTAGTTTAATATTGTCACAGGGGCGAAATTCGAAATACTTTTTCTGAATACCATTGTCGACGATTGAAAAGTTAGATATATCTCGAATTTCATGTCGATTGAATGAAGATTTGTAGTAAAAACATGAGAAAAAAAGAAAAGAAAATCACTAGATTTACTTTCTGATTAAATATTGTAGTACAGATGATTTTCCTAATTGAGATAGAAAACTACGTCATTATCCATTGCTATTGGTATTCATGGATTTTCGTTTTGTCCATCCTGTCATCTTTGATTTTGGTGAAGAAGACATCAATATCTTGTCTCCTGCTTGATGAGATTGTTAACAAATAGATGAAGCAAGTAAAGAAGTTGATGACTATTCTGGCATAACTGTTAGTGATGGTGGAGGAAAAGATGTGCTTTGACTACTATCACTTGTACTTGTTGTTGTTACTCCTCGAGATAAAAGTAATAATCGAGAAAAAGTAGCATAAGATAGAGAACATGTACTAGATTGATGATACATTTGATGTCGATGATGACATACTATTGGAAGATGACGATGACGAATCATTGTTAATAAATATTCTGGTATACATTCATATTGATGATTTTGTATATTATCAACATTATTACCAGTCCTGTTTATTATTGATGGAGAATCAGAATTATTAGCTAAATTTGTATTATGACGATAAGAAATAAAAGATAATAAAGATTCTTCAATCATGGGAGTTAATTGATGAGAATAATAATCATTAGAACAATTGAAGGTATTTTATGTACACTATAAAACAAAATGAAAATATTTTTAATTTATTTTCTTATATGATGATATCTGATCTTAGTGATCGAAACTTATTTTCTCATTCAAATACAGACACCTTTAACTTGAGGGTGTGGGTGTGGGTGGGTGTGAGTGTGGGTGTGGGTGGGTGTG
>CAJNOL010004385.1:0-15828 GCA_905250125.1 Rotaria sordida | reverse complement strand
GGCCAATTTGAAGTTGAAGGATATTCGAGGAGATTGTGGTTTTTTTTCAGCTGACATATCTAGATTAAATGTTAATGGTTTATGATCTTCTTTGAGTCCAAATGGCGCTTGTGTTTCAACATTGTTAATAAATGTAATGGTAGGTTGACTTGCTAGAATCCAATCGATTTTTTCCTCATAATTATTCCTGATATAAGTAGTAAGAACATTATCTATACATTGAAGATAACCTTCGTAGAGAACTTGTTGTAGTTGAAGACCTTTTGCGTTGGTTTTTTTCGATCCCATATATTGAAGAGAAGCATTAAGATCACCAAGAATAAGACAATCATTATCTAAGTCATATATTTGTCCAAAAAGTTCGTGATGAAGTTTTATATTTGGTGGAATATATATAGATGCTATGAGAAGATGTCCAAATGATGTTTCTATTTGTACTGCTACTGCTTCATTGCCTTCAACTGTTTTGTTCAATTTTTCATAACATTTTATATTATTTCGTATTGCCAGCATCACTCCACCACTTTGTCGATCTCTTCTGTCGTTTCTAAAAATATTGTACCCTGGGAATGAAAAATGATGTTGAGGTTTGAGATTCGTTTCATTGATTGATAGTATATCGAAGTTTTTAAAACGTACACATAGTTCTTCTTTGTGCTTTTTAATCGAAGTGATGTTACAATGCATAATTTTAATCAGTTTGTTGATAGAATATATTCTTCGATATTACTATCAAACTGATTTCTAGTAACTTTGGTTGAGTTTGTTGGATTGCCTGATGATTTATTTGGTGCAATGTATTTCCTTTTAATTCCATTAGTTGAAGTTGAAGTAGATTCAATATTTTCTTCTTGATGTTTCTTGGTTGATTTCTTTATTTCTTGCTGTTGATTAATTGTCTGCTTTTTATTTGATCTTGATTCTTGTTTATCATCTTCTTCTTCTTCTTCAGTAAAGACTTCTTTTATATCAATATTAAATTTCTTGCTGAGTCGATTGGTCAATATTTCAAATCTTTGATTAAGAGTTTTGAATAATCGTTGTGTTGCTTGTTCAACAATTAACGTAATTTGTTCGGTGATTGTTTCGATCATTTTTATTTCTTCAGATCTCTCAGGAGTTTTGAGAGTAGGGAAATCGTCGTTGTTGTTCCAATTACGACTTTGTTGAACTGGATTTATTGTTTTTGCTGTTGATGTATATTGATCAATTGTTCGTTGTAACTTTTGTTGATATTCTTTATATTTCGGACATTCAGAAGATGTTGCTATATGTTGTCCTTTGCAGTTACAACACATAGGATTTTGATTACTATTTGGACATGTATCATATTTATGGTTTGTATCACCACATCTAAAACAAATTTGAATATCTGATTTACAATATTTAGCTATATGACCATATTTTAAACATTTATAGCATTGTGATGGTTTGTTATTATGATTTGCTGCTTCAGCAATAAAATGCATGGAATCGATTTGTAATCCAACTTTAACAAATAAGTCTCTATTTGTTGAATCTATAAATGTGATTTTAATTGTTTTAGTTGGAATTTTCTCCTTATTTAACAATCGAGTAATTTTTTCATATTTAAAACCTTGATCATCTAATGCTCCTTTAATATCTTCATCCCTTATTTCTAAATCAACCATCTTGACAAATGCTTCTTTATTATTTTCCATTATTCTTTTAATAGAACGTGGGATATATACGGAAGAACATTTCTTTTCGTTGGTTTGAATAACGTTCGGTAGTTCAACCAATAATTGATTAAATGATTTTACATCATTTGCATAAAGTGTAAATGAATTTGATCGATTTGCTTGTATATTCATAACTCTGACATCTGGTAAATGAGTTTTGATGAGATGACTTAATTTAATTTTGGTGAGTGACTCCACTTCAACAATCAATGGTGCAATTCTAAATTGCTCTTTCATATTTGATGATTGTTGTTGTTCATCTTCAATTGCAGATCGCTGTGATGCGTTGATGATTGGTGTTCCTGTCCTTGAATTATCTTGTTCACCTTTTTTCCTTCCTCGAACACCTCCGCCTCTCTTTGGCGGCATGGTAATGGTGTTGTCAGATAGAACGGTTTTTATTGATTGATTTATTAATTAATAGTTTGGTGGTATTTTAATAGTTTATTAGTTAAGTATATAAATAGATATATATATATATATATATATATATATATATTATAATTTTAAAATGGTCCTTGTTTGACCTTTCAGGGCAAACAAGAAAAAGAATACGAAAAAATACGTCTAATCGATAGCGTGTAAGAAAGAGGAATGGAAAAACATTTATGTTATATGAAAAAGCGGACAAGCGAAAACTTTCCACAAAAAGGGGAAGAGTTACCAAATCTGCTCCCTACCTCGAATTACCTACCTGGAGTCATTTTTTGAAAAACTCGATTTCTATTAGTTCCTGATCCACTAATAAGATTTCAAGAATACTGCAGCCCAAATTCGAAATCACCATCTCGAATTACCTTGAGAAAACCATTTTACGGAAAACTCAACTTCTATTGGATACTAGTCCACCAATAGGATTGCGAAGAAAATGGAGCGCAAATTCGAGTTCATCGGTCTAGAACACTTATATCAGCTTTGAGAAAAACCTTGAAAACTCGCATTGATGGCCGAAAAACAAGCATTCAATTCTCGATCAACAAAGAGTGCGGACAAACAGGCATAATTTTCGTTATCTATATTCAGCCTTTCAGGATTGAGAAAAACCAAAACCAATACCTTCAAAACCAAAGCTTTTGGTTTTGGTGCATGTCTATCCAGTACGCGGAAGTTGTATTCCGAAAGAAGAACAATTTTGTTGTATTTTGGAAATACAACTTCCGAATACTGATTAACATTGTGAAGAGGAAAATGACTGACTCCATGGAAATGAAGTCACATGGAGTCAAGTGAAGTCATGGAGTCGTGAAGTCTGCTGCTTCCCCCTTGATCGTGTACATACATTATGGGGATGTGACACATATGAATTCGTATCAGTCCACATTTCTCCTATGTGTCCATATACCATCTTGTAGCCCGTTTCAAGCGCTATCAAACTATGGAAATACTAGCTCGATCAAACATCATCTTATATGATAAAAAGTCTGATTAGCATCAAAGGTGAAAGTCAATGTTTATGGACTAATTCTATCCATTTATTAAGAGGAAAAACATGAGTTGCAGGAATAAATCGACTAGAAACGATATTTGGACATTGGCTACAGCGGTTTAAGATAGGTTAAACTATATTTTTCGAGGGGACAGATTTACGTTCTTAACGACTGCTCTCCTTTGAAATTTTGAAGGTGGGGGGGTGGGGCGGCTTATTTTAAAAAGTCTCTTTTGAAAAGCTATACAAAAGGTAAACCAAGTAAAGAAGCTTTTTAGATACCAAGAGAGGTAGAAAGTAGCCTCAAAAATCGAGATATTGTTGCATTTTAACCCTTTACAGCCGGATGTATCCATTTGGATACATGGAGCCAATGTTTTACGAAGAAGTAACTTGTAGCGATGATATGAAATGTTTTGACGATTTGATAAATAAGTTAACACATTTCAACACACATTCACGTGTTTAGAAGAAGGAAATAACACTCGCTAAGAAAATGGCCGGCTCTATCCAAAATACTCTAAAATAGCATCCGTATAGAAATAATCCTTTTCTCGCGTCTCTAAATAATCAAACTTCGAAGCAAGCAGTTGTTAATTTTCCTTCATAGACCTACTGTCTATTGGACCACTAAGACGGATAATTTAAAAAATCCGAATAATAAAAAATGGGAATGTATCCGTTTGGATACATCCGGCCACTAAGGGACAAAAATTTTGAAAAAGTCATTTCTTTTTGTCCAGCAAAATTTTATATTCTATGGTTTTTCTTACATCTATATTTGTAGATGAAATCACATGTTGCCTGTTTGTCGATGTTTTACAGTCCAAAGCTTAAATATTTCTAGAATGTTCTAAGATTCTGCAGTATAGTGCAATAGTAGCTCAATTTTTTTCGAAAATTTCTATAAATTCAGGAATACTGTAGAGAGTTGCTGAATATTTCGTGATAGCCTAGTTTGGAACACTAGAAAATGTTCAGAAACTCTTTAGAATGTTTCTGAATTTCTAAAACTTGTCGAAAAAAATTGAGCTACTATTGCACTATACTGCAGAATCTTAGAACATTCTAGAAATATTTAAGCTTTGGACTGTAAAACATCGACAAACAGGCAACGTGTGATTTCATCTACAAATATAGATGTAAGAAAAACCATAAAATATCAAATTTTGCTGGACAAAAAGAAATGACTTTTTCAAAATTTTTGTCCCTTAGTGGCCGGATGTATCCAAATGGATACATGAAGCCATTAGATGCCGAAGCACTTATTGACTCTGAGAAATAAACTTTTCCTATCTCCATGGTCTAGGAGCAACGAAAATCCATAAAAAGACTTTTTTGTTACTTGTCTTCTAGTAGCCGGCTGGAAAGGGTTAACCAGAAATACTTCTATCCCTATAGAATTAAGTTAATCGGTTCTGTTAGCGACAATTAGCATTTGTTTAAGTCATTGACCACATCGACACTCTGTCAATTAACACGCACAATCATTTAATTAATTTCTACTTTTACAAGAGAAAATGGAGCAAGAATAAACAGACTTCAAAGTAGTGGCGGATTCAGTGGTTGGCTGGGGGGAGGGTTAAGCTACCCAGAAAATTTTGAGCCCCATCCCAAGAAAACTTTCAAACCATGCATTTTAGTCACCAAGGGGGCTCAAAGGCCTCTAAAAAGGGGCTTATCCATCCTCAGTCCCTTGTAGTCCAAAATCCTGTCCCCGCCACTACATCAATGTATATCTTTTTTTCGATTTCTCCTTGCTTTGCATGACTTTGTTCAGGGTAACCATTTTCTAGCAAAACAAAAACGATATCCTGATCGAATGGTCCGATCTTTCGAAGTCAAACAGTTGACATTTTAATCAGCACATTTTACTTTTTCCTGTTTATATATATAAAGAGTCTTTTCAACTAATTTAGATAATTCCTTGTACATTAATTTTGACCACATTCGGAAAGCATGGCTAACACCGATCTTCGTATCAGTGTGATAGGTTTAGGTAAACTGGGTAGTCCCATGGTCGCTGTATTTGCATCCAAGGGCCATCATGTGATTGGTTTGGATGTAAACAAACAATTCGTGGACGCTTTGCAAAGAGGAGAAGCACCTGTAAATGAACCCGGACTACAAGAACTCATTACCCAGTACAAAGCTAACATCGAAGGTACGATGGATTATTACAGAGCCGTGAGTGAGACAGATATGACAATGATTATCGTTCCAACGCCATCAGATTCACAGACAGGATTTTTCAGCAATGACTACGTACTTTCGGCTATTGAGCCTGTTGGAGAAGTGATTAAGTCGTGTAATAAATATCATCAAGTAGTTGTTGTATCAACAGTGATGCCCGGCTCAATGGATGGGATTATTCGTAGTACTCTGGAATCGTCATCTGGCCGAAAAATTGGTCCCAAAGATAATGAAGTTGGTTTAGCCTACAATCCTGAGTTTATTGCATTAGGTCAGATTATTAGAGATATGTTAAATCCCGACTTTATCTTGATTGGTGAGAGTGATGAACGTATTGGAGATACCTTACAAGCATTCTACTCGAAGATAATATCTAAACATTCATTATCATTTCAAAGAATGAACTTCATTAATGCAGAAATAACCAAAATTTCTCTCAATACTTATGTGACAACTAAGATAACCTATGCTAATATGCTCAGTGAATTATGCGAAAAGCTACCAGGAGCTGATGCAAATATTGTTAATACTGCCATTGGTTGTGATTCTCGTATTGGAAGTAAATACTTAAAAGGCGCTCTGCCATATGGGGGACCATGCTTTCCGAGAGATAATCGTGCTTTTGTTGCCTTAGCAAAGTCTCTGTTCGTTAATGCCTTACTAGCTGAAGCGACTGATCAATTGAATAATTATCAAATTAAAAGGCTACTCAGAAAATGTGAACTGATAGCCAAACTTCATTTTGGTAATAATCCTAATATTAGACCGAAAATTGGTATATTGGGATTATCTTACAAACCGGATACGCCTGTTGTGGAATGTTCACCAGCTTGTGCCCTGGCTAACAAGCTTATTAACAGTTTTGATGTTTTTGCGTACGATCCGTTAGCTATACCGTTGGCTTCTCAAATATGTAATAGGCGTGTTGAATTTGTTAGTTCGCCTGATAAACTGCTTTACGAACATAACATTGATATCTTGTTGATTGCAACTGCTTCCGATAGCTGGAAAAATATCGTACTCAGTTATTCAAGAGAAAAACTTTTATATGTAATTGATAGTTGGCGATTATTGAATAAGGAAGAAGCTGAGAAAACAAATCCGTATATTCATATCATATTGTTAGGAAATGGTGATTCAAACATGGAGGTGAAACAGCTGACAACATCAGAACAAGGGCATACAATGAAACTAATCGACTATCCCTTTAGTATCAGCAGTCAACTTCGAATATTGGTCGCAGGAGGAGCCGGTTTCATTGGTAGTCACTTAGCTCGCCGCTTGCTACAAGATGGTCATTATGTTATTTGTGCTGATTGGAAGAAAAATGAATATCTCAACAAAGAGGATTTTTGTCATGAATTTTTGCATATAGATTTGCGTGTATTGGAGAATTGTTTGATTGCAACTAAAGAATGTGACTGGATTTTCAATTTAGCAGCTGATATGGGAGGAATGGGATTTATTCAATCAAATAGCTCAGTAATTTTATTCAATAATACAATGATTTCGTTCAATATGATAGAAGCTGCTAGACGAAATAAAATTCAGAGATTTTTTTATGCTTCTTCTGCATGCGTCTATCCCGAGCATATCCAAACGAAAGAACACGCCATTGCTCTCAAAGAGGAACAAGCATGGCCTGCAAAACCACAAGATTCCTACGGCCTAGAAAAATTAGTAGCAGAAGAAGTTGTGATGAATTATGCAAAAGATTTTCCAAAGATCCAAACAAGAATTGCGCGATTTCACAACATTTATGGACCCCAAGGACAGTGGAAAGGTGGCCGAGAGAAAGCTCCAGCAGCACTTTGTCGTAAAGTATTAGTGGCACATGAAGGAAACAATCAGGGAGTCGTTAGTGTATGGGGAGACGGGAATCAAACGCGATCGTTTTGTTATATCCAAGATTGTATCGATGGAATAATGCGTCTCATGCAGTCAGATTATACTCTACCTCTGAACATAGGTTCAGATGAAATGGTTTCTGTCAATGATATGATAGATATAATATGTAGCATTGATCAAGTTACTGTTAAACTCAAACATATTCCTGGACCGGAAGGTGTTAGAGGGAGAAATTCTGACAACACGTTAATAAAAAAAGTGTTGAGGTGGGCACCTTCAACTAAATTAAGCCAAGGATTAAAAAGTACGTATAAATTCATAAAAGATGAACTCGAAATTGAAAAAAACAATGGAGTCGATATCTCAAGCTATGCTTCGTCAACAGTTGTTCCACAAAATACTGAAACATTAGAAGAACTTGGTCAAACGAAACCCAATGATAAAATTTTCATCTGAATTGACTAAATCGTAGTTTACAAGATGCATGAAATTCCATGTTTTATTTTAAGGGGGAACCCCCACTCTGAAAGTCGATTTTTCTTAGAAAATTCGATTTTCCAAAAAACACATAATCTTGTAGCCCTGAGTGTCCTCTTTCAGAATATATATAAATTATATATGAATGATACATATTTAGGCCAGTTTTGGCGCGTTTATTTGAAGTCATCGCAGAAATTGTCTAATTTTAGTGACTTTTTCCTTAGTTACCGTGAACTAATATCGTTCAAATTTTGATTCAAGCATTAGAAAACCATCCTGCTATCAAATAATATGTTTCGAAGCGGTTTGAGTGGCTGTACGAAGATTTTGAAAGTTGTTTTTATGCAATGAAAACTTCATGTATCTAAGCGCCAGCCATTGTTCAGTTTTATCACTGGATGTAGGGTTGCAACAGTAGCAGTGCACTACTAGAGTAGTGATACAGATTGTTAGTGATCGATATCAGTACTGGACAGTACCTGAGCTGACCAGTACCAGTGCTGACCAGTACCAGTGCTGACTAGCACCCATACAAACCAGTAGTGATACTCCAATGCTATAACGATACTTTTGCAAGGCTGCCTAAATGATGGAAACCAGATCATAACAATTTCATTTTAACACAAAAAAGCGAAAATTGATATTTTACGATTTAATGAGAACAAAAAATAAAAAACTAATCATTACATAGCAAAAAGATCGATAAAGCTGTCCAATGTAAATGATACTGTTGGTTGCTTGTAGCAAACATAATCATGAATATCGCTCGGATATCGGCATCGAATAATTTGCTTCACTATTGGTGGCCATTCGTATGTTTCATTGTTTTTGTTCGTCAGTTGTTTGTATTTACATTTCGCCAATACTAACCGATACAATTCTTTATAAAGTTCATGGCGAGATTGAACATCATCATTATTGTCTAAAATATTTTCTTGAGATGCTTTTTTTGGTGGTGTTGGAACGTTGACCGTGGTAGGTGGATCGTCGTATCCCTCGCTGTAATTGCTGTTGTCACTTTCTTCGAGGTTGTATTCCTCCATATTATCTCGTTCATCATCATCATCGATGTTCTGAAGTAAAAAATATCACTTACAATGGAGGTGTTTGTACTGTTCCTCACGAAAACGGCTCATATTGGTATCAAATGAAAGTTCTCATCGCCAAACTAACAGGGTTAAAATATTAGCGGCCCTTGGTTTGTCTAGAGGGAGATATTTGAATTTTATGATACTTAGGATTTGAGTATATAGAAAACATGAGCATTATGTACATTAATTTTCTATTCAATTAACTGAGAATTTCTACAGTAGACTACAAGAATCTTTCTAAAATTTGTCAATAACATTAAGATCAAATTAGTTTCGATGTATTCTAGAACCGAGATAGTATCGCAATGAAAGATTAGATATATGATGCTTTTGAAAAATGACTTGTATATAAAATTTGAAATTAAAGTGCATTGACGCATCACTTGATGGTCTATTTATCATTTCTTTTCAATTGGTGTTAAGGAATCAGAAAGAAATACACTATCTAATAGTTGTTCTTTTTTGTTTTCTGCTCTATCTATCGTATAAACAACTTTATTTTGTCATATTAAATCAGGAATATATTGAATACCCCTAAACATCTTGTCTATTTGGCTCAAACTGAATATGGATCTCAAAATTCTTCAACAACTACTGATGAAATTTTTACTGCAGAACGATTATTTGAAGTTCTGAAGTCATTTAAAGATAGCTACTTTAGTGAACTGTATACTTATGATACTCTCGATATTGACGATGAATATGATGAAATCACTGATACAGAAGAGAGTGATAATGACAACGACGATTACAATGAGAAGGAAAATTTTGGTATACAAAATCAGTTTACATTAGAAGAAATGAAAAACATAATCGAATGGGTTGACCAACATCCGAATGCCAAATTTGCATCTATTTCCCATCGATTTAAAAAGGTTAAATCCATGAAATATATCAGAAGATTTAGAGAATATATTGGAAACAAGAGAACAAGACTAGACAAATTAAAACAAATTAAAGAATTTATGTTTAACGAATTTTATCTGAAGAGAACAATTGAAAAAGAAACCGTTCATGATGATGATCTTGAACTTTATGCAATTCAAAAAGCAAGAGAATTGGATTATGATGAATCCAAGGCAAGCAAATCTTTTATAAATACTTTTAAAAGAGAAAATAAAATATCATGAAGAAGATATAATAAAATTATTACTCGAACTAAATTAAATAGAAATATCTGTAATTTAAATGGTAATTAAACTTTTGTTTGAACTTAAAAGGCCTATATCTTAATATGATATACTTATATATTTTAGATGCTAAAAATTGGATCGAAAGTAAAAGAACTGTCATATCAAAGTATGCTTCTCATCAAATTTTAAACAGTGATTATTGTTCATTTCAACAAGAATATGTGTCGCCAAGAACTCTCTCCTTTACTGGTGAACGAACAACAGAAGTGACTGTTAAAAAAAAGTACAACTTAACGCACTCGTATACAGTACAACCTGTTACATCAGCCGACGGCCATTTATTAAACAAATTCTTTCTCATCCTTCAGGTAAAAGAAAATGAATTCGGTAAAAGAGTGCAAAAAGATTTAATTGTACCACCAAATGTTGTAGTAAGAGCTTCAAAATCAGGAAAAAGTACCATTGAAAAACATCATATTTTTTTAAATGAAGTTCTACGTCCATTGGCTGGTAGAAAATTTCTCCCATTCCTTGGTTCTTGGAAAACACAAGCTGATCTAACAAAATTTAGAGCAGTATTTCCGAATCAAGACAGTCAATTATTAATTTTTCCTGAAGGATCAGCTGATTATATTCAACCACAAGATCTTTCGTTGTTCTGTTCATAGCGATTTATTCATGAAAAAATCGAACATTATGTTCATATGAATCGTACAGAAATTACCATAAGTGATCGTCAGTATTTTATCAACATACATTCTGTTATTCATAATCAATTATCAGCTCGACAATTTAAAAATCTCATTAAGAATGGATTTATACAAGCTGAAATAACAAATGAAACAATTGGACAGATTGAAAAGCCGAAAGACATCTGCTTCAAGTTCTATAATTTGTATTGTTCAACTAACAATTGTACTGAACGAATACTATTAATGTGTGCTTGGTGCAAAAAAGCTCTTTATTATTATCATCTCATTGAAGAACTACATCTGCACTTGTAGTATATTTGTTAAAATAGTATCTTATATAATATATTGTTTTCAATCAAAATAAAGCCTAAACTATTCGTAGATTAAAGATACTGATAAATAGTAGTTAATCTTTATCTATATTAATTCTATTTGAATTCCAGAATACATCGAAACTAATTTGATCTTAATGTTATTGACAAATTTTAGAAAGATTCTTGTAGTCTACTGTAGAAATTCTCAGTTAATTGAATAGAAAATTAATGTACATAATGCTCATGTTTTCTATATACTCAAATCCTAAGTATCATAAAATTCAAATATCTCCCTCTAGACAAACCAAGGGCCGCTAATATTTTAACCCTGTTAGTTTGGCGATGAGAACTTTCATTTGATACCAATATGAGCCGTTTTCGTGAGGAACAGTACAAACACATCCATTGTAAGTAAGACACTCCTATCCTTGCAGCTTTATCTTGATACTCCTTCCCATCAACATCTCTATCATTGTGCCCTTTTAATTCTCGTGCCCTTAGCTTCAAACCCTACACTACACACTACTGATGCAATCGGTTTCTCTACCTACCTCTCTACTCACGTTCCTTTCTTTTCATCCTTATGTTCACGATCTTATTCCACATCATTCTCTTAATACTTTCACTCTCCAACCCCTATGATAATGAGTCTGTTATGCGACGCCTATACTCACCACCCATATCCTGGCATTCCTTCCTACCAACTTCCGGAACTTCTTAGGAACCAAATCTTAAAGACCTTATTTTAGACCATATTATCCAAACTCCATGCTGACTCAAGCATCTTCCAACATCTCTAGTGCCTTACTTAGCCTCCCAACCTTTCTTAAACGATTACCTTGACACTCCCGCATTGAGACTCTCATGTTCTCATCTCTGTACTACTGCTCTTACGCATCCACTCACATGATAACGCCCATAACCAGTCTTCACTATGTGGACTTACCTTCGCACTTTTATCCTACCACCAATATGCTAAGGTTGTCATCTTACGTCGACAACGCTAATTCCCATATCCTCTAACCTATGCAAACACACAATAATAATCATCAGCATTCTTTCTAACTATATCTCAATCCCATTTCATATTCATTCTCATTCAACTATGCGCGTACTGTTGTCCTTCTACCAATTTATTTCCAACCTACGCCTACTTCCCTTCTATCCACATCCTTATCTTCACACAGTTTTCCTGACAAAATAATAATCACACTGCTATTCTCTCATTCCTGTGCCAACATCCTTATTCATCAATCTCTACGCTTACAACTTATCCTGACACCCCTTACTAGCAATATCTTGATCCTTCTGGCATTCTCACTGTACCGTTCCTCTTCTTGCACCATAATCCTTCCATCCACCTGCTCCAAATCTTATAAACCCATTCGTATACCAATATTTATAACCGTACGCCTTAATTACATAGGCCTATTCTAACACATTCATTTTTTAATGTAGGGCTGCACCAGTACGGTCCGACTAAGACTGGCGCATCACTACTTTAATGCTTTCACTAAGATCAGCATTCCTCCACTCCCAGCTCACACCTTTATAGGAAAATTCGTTAATACCAATATCTCTCTCCTCTTCATCACTTATTTTTGTAGTCTATGCTCGCCTCCTGGCGCTTCTATCTCTGTGTTGATTCACTTCTTCCCCAACCATCCTGCTCATACTATGATCTTACCAAGTGTATGCTACAGGCATAATCTAAACGTCGTAATCACTCATCCTCATAATAACACACTTACTCTCTAATGACTACACTAACGGTCGCATCCTGCTACACCTGCTCTCACATCTTTACACACACTCCTACCTACTTACTTATCCCTCTTTCTCGCCCTTTATTTTACCATCCCCATGCACGCACCGTGATGCTTATATCGCTCTACTCACACCGTTATCATCACATCGTCCTGCTCATAACCTTATCCTCTCAATCATACGCTTACATCCATAACAATAGACCTCTAATAACACGCTCTTATTCTAGCACACCTATCCTGCCATTCCTACAATAACGTTCGCCACCTCACGCTCCTGGCCTTAAACTTTTACAGGAGCACTAGTTCCTATCCATATCTCCACTCTTCTCGCCTCCTATTTTATCACCCGTGTGCTCGTGCCATGAGACTTCCATCTCTCTACGCACACGAATATTCTCGTACCGGCCTGCTCACATTCCGAGCCTGTAACCGCCCCATTCACAACTTTATTCTCGCAACCGTCTGCAGATGCCTTTATCTGCTCACACTCGTACTCTCCCATCCTACTCTTCCACCCTACTCTTCACATCCTTATTCTCAGACTCCGCTATCCGCACCGTTACCCTCAAGGCCTGATCCTGATAAACTTGTCTTTCTATGCCTATCCAGGCATCTTTATCCTATCATTCGTATGCAAACAATCATAAAATTACAGCTTTTAATGACACGTCCCCACGCTAAAGTCTTTCCGCCACGACACTTTCGCTTATGCTTTGACTCTTACGTTCCTAGCTAGCCTTATCTGTGTCCTCCGCTTACCCTCATTTTCACGCTCTTAACCTCACATCCGTATGCGCACAACCTAATTCCACAACACTATCACCTCGCGCCGATGCTGTCACTGTTCACAACACACGTTAATCCCTATATTCGTCGATATCGACACTTAAATCCAACACGGCGGCAAATATCGCGGTATTTTCCAGCAGAACCTAAACATGACCTTCACACCATACAGTCACGGTCCGCAATCTTGCACCATCCCACCCTCGCAAACAAGAACACTGATCCATACTCGCTCCCGAAGCTTTCAGATCAACATTCCAAATAGCACATCTCTACCCTCACAAGTGTTAAAAACTCCTATTCACACAAATCCGTAATTACACGAAATCATTCTCAACCACGACCATGCACTTCTCGTACACCTAAACGACGAAGTGTTGCTATTGTTGAGCGAAAACGTGAACTATACCTGATTGGCAACTAGTAAACTTGAAAATACATTCGATTGGTTGGTTTTTGGAGGGAAAAAATCTGATTGGCTGAGAGTAAAATTGAAAATACATCCGATTGGGTGGTTTTTGGAAAAAAAAGTCTGATTGACTAAGAGCAAATTTGAGAATACATCTGATTGGCTGATTTTTGGAAGAAAAAAATCTGATTGGCTAAGAGCAAAACTGAAAATACATCAGATTGGCTGGTTTTTCCCATACTGAAATCCTATTGGCTGATTCTCGAACGAGAGAAACACCTGATTTACTGATTTTTAGGATCCTGAAATTGTATCGGTTCATTGATTCAACCAATCAGACACCTGACAAACACACGAATTTCCGTTCCCAATACTCCATCCTTTCAGGATTGAGAATATTGGCTGATTCCGCAGTGAGAAAAACACCTGATTGTCTCATTTTCTGCATACTATAATCCTATTGGCTGATTGTCCAGTGAGAAAAACATCTGATTGGCTGATTTTTTGCATACTGAAATCCTATTGGCTGATTCCTCAGCGAGAACAACAGCTGATTGGCTTGTTTTCAGCATACTGAAATCCTATTGGCTGATTCCACACTGAGAAAAACACTAGATTGGCTCGTTTTCTGCATATTGTAATCCTATTGGCTGATGCCCTAGCGAGAAAAACACGTGATTGGCTCATTTTCACTATAGTGTAATCCTATTGGCTGATTTCCCCACCGAGAAAAACATCTGATTGGCTCGTTTTCGACACACTGAAATCCTATTGGTTCATCGATTCGACCAATCAGACACCGGACAAACAGACAAATTTCCGTTCCCAGTATCCCATACTTTCAAGATTGAGAATAAAAATCTGCTGAAATCTGATTGGCCCATTTTTCGACCTATGAAATTGCGCGATCGTATTTCTCCGTGATATATAAGGCAGAGTCCTCACATGTAGCGCTCATTCGATAGAGCATCTCCGATAACCTTAGGATCGGCCTGAACATGACTAGCACTTATTTTGATAATAAGAAAGAAAAGTCCTCCTGGAATCTGATTGGTCCATTTTTCAGCAAATCAGATTGCGAGATTCTATTTCTCAGCGATATGCAAGGCGAAGCCCCCACATACACCACTCATTCGATAGAGCGCCTCTGATAACCCTAGGGTTGGCCCGAACATGACTAGCACTTGTCCTGAGAATAAGAGAGAAAAATTCTCCTGAAATCTGATTCGTTCATTTTTCGACTAATCAGATTGCGAGATTCTATTTCTCTGTGATATATAGGGGTACGCAAGCTCAGCCCAAGCTTACAAATAATGAGCCGTTGAAAACGCTCACTGAGACGAACTGAACTATTCGAACAGTTCATTTGAGCGAATTGACCTTTCTCAAACAGCTCATCTCACATGAGCTGAACTGTTAGAACAGCTCATTTGAACGAACCGAGCTTTTGAAACAGCTCATTTCAAATGAGCCAAACTCTTCGAACAGCTTATTCGAACGAACCTATTTCTAGGGGTACTCATCGGTTCTCGAGGGCTACCCTATAGGGGTGCCCATAGGTCCTCAAGTCCTATTACTGGGGGATATACCCTTGGGTCCTCAAGTCCCATTATTAGGGGATATACCCTTGGGTCCTCAAGTCCCATTATTAGGGGATACCCTTGGGTCTTCAAGTCCTATTATTGGGGGGGTACCCTTTGGCCCTCAAGTCCTATTATTGGGGGATGCCCTTGAATCTTCAAGTCCTATTATTGAGGGATACTCTTGGGTCCTCAAATCTTATTATTGGAGGATACCCTTGGATCCTCAAGTCCTATTATTGGGGGTACCCTTGGGTCCTCAAGGGCAAATACCAAAGCTGTATTTTCGCTGTTTCACTGGGTAGGAGCCAAGGGGGAAACACCGTACTTTTGTACTTTAAAGTACCTTAAAGTACTTCAAAGTACCTTAAAGTACTTTAAACTACTTCAAAGTACCTCAAAGT
>CAJNOL010004384.1:0-15830 GCA_905250125.1 Rotaria sordida | reverse complement strand
TGAAGTATTCAGGCTTTTGTTGTTCGATAGACGTTATATAGGTTGGACTAAGTCGTAAAAGAGGTCGATAGTAGACCTGAAATAACTAAAAATTTCTCAAGAACAGTATTGACATAAAAGCGATGTTATCTTGAATGTCTTTCTTAAAGTTTCTTATTTTTTATTTGAAATAGATGTTTTCTTATGTATCTTGATGAGCTCTGTCCAACCATGACGGAAAAAAGAAGAAAAAACTGCAAGCAGCTTACATATATTGTAAACGTCTTTAAATCGAATATGTGAGTTTGTGCACTTCAACAACAGCCGACATTTTTAACTTAATAATTTTTCGGTGAAAATTTTTATTTAACCCGAATATATTTAATCTTTTTTTAACTGCAATATAAATATTTCCATTGTTACACTCACAATTCTCAAGTGCTTTCTTATAGAGGATATCGACGTCGGAGAGGGTAAAAAGCGCTCCTCTAATCACACCCCGGCTTCTTAGCCGCAACACGTCTTATCGAACTGAAACGTTTTTCTAACATATCCTAGACACTATTTGAAGTATCAACGTTTTTTGGTTTCCGTTTTATCTTGTTTGATTCGAATAAAAAGACTCAAATATCGAGTGTCGCTCTTCTAAACTCACCAGAGTAATATTGTTGAAAATAAAAAAAGGAGGGCCGTACCTCTTTTCTGTAAAAATCAATTTTGAGAAAAACAAAAAAGAAAATTTTTCGTATGTATTCGGACTTTTTTCTAAATTAATCTAGCCGCGTTTCAGTGGCATTAGGATTCCATGAGCAATGTTTTAAGCATCTCTAGAATGAAAAATAATTATCATCATTAGGAGAATTTTGTTATAGAATAGAAAATTAATAAACATTACTAACTAACAATGAAGATCTCTCAATTTCACAGAGAAGACATTAGGACTATATTAGTGATGAAAAATGAAAAATAGTTTGTGTCCAAGGAAATAGCTGGACGGTTGAAATAAAAATCTATGTCGATTAGCTGAACGATGTTCAGCTAAAATAATTAATAATTCTATAATGTTGTGAAAAACCTAATAGATATTTATCTACCTTTAATAATTGATTTCCTAATTGTATTAATATAGATAATATTTAGAAATAAACGTTTTTCTCGAATCATATTTGTACGATCATCATTTTTGTTTTATTAAATATTTTTTAAATGTTTTCTAATATATATGTTTATATTGTTCAGTTGTATATAATTGATTTATTTCATTATTTTTTAATAAAAAAAGTGTTTGATAACGATTGTGATAATTGTTGATTAGTTAAATAATGAATATAATTAAAATCTTTTATTAATTATTGAAATTGATTTGAATATGAACAAAATTTGATAAAATAAGATAAAGATTGTTCCAAATATTGATAAAGATAACATTTGATATTGATATTAAATAAATAAAATAAAATAAATTCAATGGTAAAAAACAATTTTGAAATATATTTGGTTGAAATTATTGATAAAGATATTTAAATAAATGATTAGAAATATCTTCATCTTATTATATTATTTGGAATATATTTATATAATTTTCTATTGTTTCTCTATTAAGATCTTTTTATTTAATTTCTTGTTTAACAAATTGTAAATTTGTATGAATTTGTATTTCAATAAATAATTGTTTATCATTGATTTGTGGACAAATTGTTAATAAAGATTTGAAGAATTTGTCGAATAAATATATAATTTAAATTATTTTATTGTTCTAATCTATAATTTAATTTATATTTAAATAATTCTTGAAAATGATTTCTTAATGTTGAAATTGTTATTATGTTAATATTATCTTAAAAACTTATTGTTATAGTTATTAATAATAATGATTGAATATAATAATTTATATAAATTATTTATTTATTCTGATGTTCAAGTTAAATTTTCTAATAATATTTAATAAAGAATTAAATAAAATAGAGAATATGATTTTTTATTTTTATTTTTAAACGATTCAATATTAGTAAATCTGATTTATTTTCAAACAAATTCTTTTATATATTTATCATCTAGAACTTTTTTGTTTTCAAGACGAAATAAATCTAATATGTTGTTTCATAAAATATATTCATATTTTCAATAAATTCATTTTATGCTGATAAATAATCAAGTATACGCCATAAAATATGATTATATTCTTTTATTAATCTATTAGTCAATCCTTCTAAAGATTAGAAATAACAAAAATTTAATGCCAACAATTATTCTCACTTTTATCAAAGAACGTTTTCAACGGATAAATCGCTTTTAAATTCGGACTCACTGGATAAAGTAGACTCTTGTGAAATATGAAAAAAAACGTGATAAATGCCCTTAGGTTTTTGGTCCAGATTTGTAGGCATTTGTTAATGGAAGTTTAGCCTTCGACATGGTATATACCAGCAAATCGAACGACGGTATTTCGACCTGAGATTTTGTCCACAGTCAGATCTATTTGTTAGTAGAATGCGTCGACACATTTCAGGTGAAAAGAACGTTTCCTTCCCGAGATATTAAAGTTCGAAAAAAGAGAAAATTCTACCATCGTTTCCTAGTGCACAAATTATTTTTAGGCTTTTATATCTCGGAAAGGAAATTGTCTTTAGAGCTGGAATTTTCAGAGGTTTCTACTGACGAAGAGATCTGTCCGTGGGAAAACCTCAGGTCGAAATCCTATCATTCGATTTTCGTAGAAAATTAAAAAAAACCAAATCCTAATTAAGAACAATTATTTATCGGCATTAGAAATTTGCAGAATAACCTTTTTTCCATACGTTAACTGAGAAAAATTTTCTAAACCTTACCCAACCCAAGAAGATATCTACCTTTAGGGAATTGCGGGTTCATGTTTTCGTGGATTCGGAGGCAGTTGAGTCCAAGAATTTTGGACTCACACCCGAACTCTGTGAAAGGCAACTTTGATATAATGAAAAAAATTTTCTATAGCCCTTCTTGTCATAGAAGAGCATGGTTCTTCTATTATGTTCAAGCATGCAAACCTTCTAAAGTAATCTTCGATTCTATCTCATTTATTTTTAGAATTTTTAATTAAAAACATTTTTTAGAAAACACAAAGATCTTCATCTCAAAACCCTGAAAACTAGGCATATTTTTCATGTAGAGATACTCATTTTTCCGATATTGAGAGTCTTCTATTGAGGGAAGAGGTTTACCTACTATTGAATAATCATCCCGAGGATATCGGATATTTTCGTTCGTCTTTTTCTATTCGGTAACTAGCGCAAACTACGCATTCTTCATACCAATCGGGTCCAAACGTTTTTTCGAACTCGAATTCGGATCCGACGGGTTCTACCTGCCACCCATTCGTGTACATGAACAAGTAAAAGATGAAGGTTTTAGCTATTTATTCGCTACTCTCAGAAATAAAGTTCATCATAAAGTCATATATTGTTACTCTAGTTCTTTACTGGAAAGCAGCGAGTCCACAAAAATGTGTAACTGGATCCGACAAAAACTAAAAGATTGAATCCGTAGCTTCCTACTTACCCTACCCTCGTTGGAAGAGTCTAAAATTGATAGATAGGAAAATAGTATTAGGTTAGAGATGTCCAAGATTATCCTCGAGATCTCTAATCAATATTCTTATATAGGAATTCTAAGAGTAAGTATGCTCATGTGATTATATGTATTAACCTTTAGTTATTTTTCTAAAATCTAATTGTTGAATAAGATAATTATAAAGATTTTAAAATGTAAATCCATGAAGATAAATTGAATTATTTTGTTCTAATAATTTGATAAAAATTTGTTGTTGGTCTTATATCATTGTTTTGATATTAATTGTTGAATTTGATAATATATTCAAATAGAATTAATAAATAAATATTATGTGTTTTTTTTATTTGAATAATTTCAATAATTTGTAAAAGAATATTTAAACACTTGTGGAATTGTTATTTGATGAAAAAATCTAAGAAAAATTTGCAAAATATTCAACTGTTAATTGATCTGTTGAATTTGAGAAATAGTTTGAAGAAATTATCCCATAAATAAACATATTAATTGAGAATTTTTTCCTTTTAATATTATTTAAAGAAAAATTCTTAAATTATTTTGAAGAAATTTAAAATCTCTATGATTGATTTAATGAAATTCGAGCTATTTCAACTAATAAATCGTTCATTTGTAGATTAATATATAGAATTTTCAATAAGATTATGAATAAATCGTTGCTTTTGTTATTCAATGTTTAATTATCAATCTGATAATTTGTATTTAATGTTATTGTAAGATGATTAATAATAATTGCTTTATTTTTTATCAAGGTAATTTAATAAATAATAATGATAATCTTTATAAATAATATCATCTGCAGATAAATCAATTTCTAAACAACGATTTAATATTGTTCATTTACGATTAGTTTATGATAATGATCAACGATAATTTGTTTGTTGAGTTGTTGATGTTGATAATGATGAAATAAGACGATTTAAAATAATTAAAAAATAATTAAAATGTTTTATATTCTTGTAAATAAAACAAAGGTTGTGATGATTGAAGTAGATCTGTTATATTGGGAAATGAAAATATTTCATAACGAGCATCAATAAATTCAATATTGAAATTCGAATATGATATATTATTGATTAATTCTCGAATTGAAAATATAAGAATTGGAATAAGATGAATTAATAGATTGTTTTGCAGATCTAATAGAATAGAAATAAGAATTTTGGAGTTAACTTTTTTAAATATTAACTTAGATTTTTGATTGTTGTTGCGTTTCATTTTGATTCTAATTAATATTCTGAAGAATTTTCTTTAATTCATTTTGTTAATGTAATTGACAATAAAAGATAATAATTAAGAAAACTATTTTGTGAATTTTCAAATCGAGGTGAATATCGTATTATATCACCGAGTTTAATAGATATAGGTACGACTATCATGTTAAATTTGATTATTATTTATTGCTAACACGAACATATTTCAATCAAATTAGAAATGAATTAAATGTCATAGGAATAAGTTTATTCAGACGATTTTCATCAAGTGGTTCTATTAATGTCAATTGAATTCTACGACGTGGAAAATCAAGATCATTTTTAATTGATACTAAGTTATTTAAAGAAAAAATAATATATATATAACATCTCAAAAGACGATGTTTTTTTTTTAATAAAGTATTTCTCTTGAAATAGTCTATCATTATCAGAAATAATTATATTATCATGAATAATATGATTTATATTAATTAGTTGAACCCATTATCAATGGAATATGAAAGAATATCTGACTAAAATAGTCTTAGCCATGGAATTGTTTGAAATCATTGAATAGAACGTTGACTGATATGTTCGAAAAATTAATTTTGTTAATTAAATATTTTCTCATAGGATAACAACGATTCGAAGACTATTAAGTATAACCTTCCATCAGAAGTAAAACATTTTTTTCTCTTACATGATAAATAAATAAATTTGTAATCCGTCATGTCACGAATAAGTTTCAAGAGAAAAAAAATTTCTCAATAGATTATCCAATATGGATGTGACGCCTCTTCGAAGATCTCCTAGGCTCTCCTGATAGAGCCCATTCAATCGAAAACTTTCGGAATTGTATAACCACTGTGAACGATAGAAGATATTTTATTCGTCAACTAACACATCCTAGACATTTATCAGAGCTAGAGCCTGTCGAGTCCAACGTCTCGAAATAACCCATTGGCTCTATCTCCTGGATTTTCTACGACACGTTATGTGTTCGCGATTCTAAAAATAAATGTTTGCCCGCACGAACTTCTAAATCGCGCTTCTGAAACAATGGCGAACATAGTAAAAAACATTTTTTGAAATCAAATGAGAGGTTGTGTCGGCTCACTGTTGAGAAAAATGGTTCGAAAGGAAGGAGCGATCGGCTCTAGTGGTCGCGCTCTAAATCTCTCACTGTTCCGGAAAAGTAAATCTGGATGAAATATAAAAATTTAGTCGTTTTTGTTTTCTCAAGTTTGGTAATAATAAAGATTATCTCATCAATTTTGTATATTGAAATGATTTCAATGTAATCTATAGTATCGATTCTAATCCCATTAAGTTTTATTCTCTTTGTCTTACATATCTCTATAATGGTGTTACATACTAAACATTGAAAATAATATTAATCGAGAAATCGTTTTCGATTATTTATTTATACTAAGTCTAATTTAATTAACGTTCCTAGGAAATGTTTATTTTTATGATGAACTAGCTGATTTTTGTCTTTGATGTTTATTTTCATTCGATGAATGATCTGATGTTGATAAATAAAATAAAAGAGCATTGCATAATGAATAAATTAAACCAGTTTGACGTCGAGTGATCATGGATTTCGTTGATGAACGTAATCGACAATCTAAATAAATTCTTAATATTATAACGAATAAATAAAAAAATTGTTTCGTTTTTTGTTGTTGTTAATCATCTTTATTTATTTGTGGTCTATCGGATTTTTTAATTAATTGAAAATAATCTTTAAATTCCGATGATGAAAGAAATGTTTGATAATAAGATAATGATTTTATTTTATTTAATATCGATGTCTAAAATAATAATAAAATAAAATGATAAAAAAGAAAAAAAAGTCACCTTGATATTTACTCGATTTGTATGATTTGTTTTTGGTAAACCATTTTCAAAAAGATATTTTAATAATAACGTTTCCTAGATTTATCACATCGGTATAATAAAAAAGGTTCAACTAAAAAATTGAACTGGATGAAAAAAATGATTTTTGTTTTTTTGAATATGTTTATCAAACCTCGTTCTAATCCTCGAACAAGATAACGTCTTGCTAGAATAACAAATCTATTTAAAAAATGTTCATTTATTGTATCTAGTCGACTGAATAGATCTTCCCTACAAAAATACACACGTACAAAAAACGGATAAATTTTCATTTGATTTTTTATTTTATTTTATAAAAAAACCATCGTAAAATTGATTGAATTGGATCATTAGATTTCGTACTGTTCGTATTATCGGTAAATGTTTCAATAAATGTTTTCCATTTGAATGTTCTAGTCGATGGACGATTGCCACTGCTGTTAGAACATCATCATCAGATGATGCTTGAGGTGTGACAACAGTCATTTTCTTTTTGTTGAATAATATAAAATATTGAAAATTTTCTTCAAGAATTTTCTGAAAAAAAAAATGATTTATATTTAATTCTAAGAGTCGTTTAACGATTTGTTGACTTGATTAAGTGAAAAAATAAAGGTAGATTATAAACGAGAAGAAAATAAAACTAAGTTGGTCCGATTGTTAAGTAAATAAATAGAAAACAAATAATTCCAATGAATCATACATAATCAATGAAAATGATCTACGATGTTTCAAAAACAAACAAAAAAAAAAGAGATCGTTCTATTCTGATTATAGTAGAGAATTTTTATTATTGAAAATCGATGGAAACTATAATGTGAATTATTAAATGACAACGAAATATGTCTTTCATTTTCACCTAGGATTTTATCATATATAACGTGAATGTGAAAGACGATGCAGCTGTAATTGATAATCACTAGGAGATTGATCTATTCTATCTATTCTATGAGATATTTATTCATTATCCTTCCAGTTAATCCTCGAGAAATGCAATAAGGAAATAGTTCATATCAATAACGTCTGGCCAAATGAACAAAGGATGAGTAGAAAGACTAATCGCTGTTCTAATAATGACGGCACGTCTCGTCTAGTCTTTTCCTGAAAAAGTCGTAGTACATGACTAGTTCAAAACGATTTCTTATCCATAGTCTACGTCCTGACTACTTGATTGACGGGCATTATTTTGTTTGTTATGTTTAACCTTTTGTGAGAAAAAGACTAGACATCTTGTACCGTCCGTCGAAAAAGATTTCTAAATAAAAAAAAGTGAGATCATCCACAAGGTTGCATACGATCAGTTGTACTCATATGTGTTGGTCTGGTCTAGACTAGTCTAAAAAATTGAAATATCTAAGAATGATAGGTAGATTCGAAGATGCATAGAATATGTCACTTACCTATTATTTAGCCGATTGAACTATACAAACAAGTGATCAACTTCTACATGTCAATAAACATTCTAAGATTCTATTCAATAGAATTTTCGAGTTTTTCCAAGTGTTTTGTATGAATAAAAAAATGTCTATAATATTATAGAAAATAAGGTAGATAAAGTCGAACTAGTTTTATTTTTTGAAAAAAATTCCTCTGGTAGCTGGTATTTAAGAGAAACTATTTTATATTGAAAAGAAATACATTACACAAATAAATTTCAAAAAAATTAATTTTTTTCACATCATGTTTGAACTCTATTTTAATTTAAATCCATTTTTAGTTTAAATAACCAGAATTGATACTTTAAATAAACTAGACTAATAATAAAAACATACTAAAATTATTTCTAATTTACGTTAGAGTTCAATAAATCTTAAAAAAATACAAATAGATAATTCTCGTTAACCAGCAAACAGTGTACTTTCTATATTCATATGCTTCTTTGTGTTTTAATATAACGTTGCAAAATTGTACAAAGAATATCCTCAATATATAAGAATATGATGCGTTACATAGGCTGCCAATCGTTAATATCATCCTTTATTTTCAAAGGGTTTTCTTGTTCTCATTTTAGTTAGAGAAAAGAGTAACGGCAATAACAATCGACATGTATATTAAAATAAATAAAATAATTCTTACTAATTTTCATATTTGTTATGTCTTATACCATATTTAACTGTCAATTATGAAGAGAAAAACGTGTTTTCAGATGATATTCTATCATTTTGAATATTAGACTTCAACAGGTTTGAGTCTCAAGATTGTGCACAATTTTAAAGCGACTATTTTAATTTATCGGGTTAATACTAGTTGATTCTTAGTTAAAAATAATAATGAAATTATTATTATTCTACTGTCTAATCTTCTATATTCTAAATAGATCTGATTATCCATCATTTGAAAACATAATAAAGATGCTCAAAAATTCCTTCGGTTGCAATCTACTTCTATTTCTGCCATTGAAAACCAGTCTAAACGAGTTGTTCAGGCACTTTAATACAAACGAGACGGCCTGTTTAAAGAACGTCGACTAGTCTGAACGTTGGGTTGACAGGACTTTCTCAGAACACAGAGCAGTTCTGATCAACACAGTTAATGATTGAGACCAGTCCCGATTACTATTGAAGACGTTTCGAATTATTCAAATCGCTTGTCTTCAACTGATTTCTAACCGTCTAGCAGATGGACGAGCGTTGCTTTGTCATATAGACTGTCTAAACTGACATCAGTCTATAATTATGTAATGGTTTGCCATCGAGATACCCGTCATATATCAAATACTATCGGGTGGAATATTCGAATCTACTTTTTGTTTCTTTTTTTCATTATTTTTCTGTACTAGTGACTAGTCTAGACGGGATTAACAGAAAAAACGGACTAGATATGACTAGATTTACGGATCTTCCGTATTAGTCCAGATGTAGTTGAAGGAACTTTCTTCTACAGAGAATCAGTTCTGATGGGTAGGCAAGACCTTTTAGACTACACCTGACGGGTAGTGTTGTTATGATCTGTGATGCGGGGGATGTTGTTAAGGCATATGTCACGGTCTCTGATGAAGAAGAGACATCAATAGGGATGTTTGTCATTTCTCTGATAACTTGTTTCTAAATTTTTAATCGATTTCGTCTATATGATAGATACCAACTGAACATGAACTGGTTCGTTAGTGACTGATCAGATTCCAGTACTAGTTTCAGATGAAATGAGTGAAAAATGTTGTTCTATCTTGGGAATGATCTTTCAGTAACAGAACAAAATTTTTATTGTCAGATATTTTGAATTACTTTCGATGGTTCCGATCTATTGAAGTCGGATTTTTGTCATTAGATAGAGCAATGCGGAGGGCATCTATTTATCTTATATTTATTACATTTCAGGAAGTTTTTCAAGGGAATTTGCCAGTGAACATTTATTCTGTTGCACATTTCTACAAGTTTTCCTAGGAACCTATGTTCAAATTATATGAAAATGTAGCTTGAAGAGTACTCTTTTCTCCATATAATTGTTCGATTCTTTCATCCGCACCTTAAGTTCATATGTTCAAGAGAAGTTTTCTGAAATCTGGGAATGTTTATGAACAAAATGGCTTACTCTGGCCCGTATTTTGGTATAAATTGACCATAAGTTGCTAGAAACACTTGTAGAAATGTGCAATAGAAAAAATGTTCACTTAGAAATCTTGTTGAAAACTTTGTAGAAGTTAGTAAGTATTACAAAGATAGATGCCTCTCGCATTGCTCCATCTAATGGCAAAAATCTGACATTGATAACTAGGAAGCATCGAAAGTTATTCAAAAAATGGTGGTTGGTTTTTAAAAAAAAAGTCCAACAACAATATACGTGAAAGTACCTTTCTCAAAAATAGAAAAGATTTTATTTGGAAAAGTCAGTTCCTATCAAAAGAACTATGTGCACTGTTTTTGTGATCGGAACGAATCTTTTCGAATAGATCAATTCAGATCAAAGACCATTTTCAACAAATCTCAACTTGAACTGAACTTGTCAATTATAACTTAGTTGAGAAAAATAAATTCTTATTCTTCTGAACTTTCCAATTCCTTTCTCGACTTTGAACACAAAAATCTACTTTATTATGCAATGATCGAGTCTATATATGTAACAAATTAATCTCTAACATTCTCATTTTGTCTATATCGTTGAGATCTATAAATTGAAAGAGATCATGAATATAGTATTAGAAAAGTTTTCTATAGAGTATAGAGAACTATAGTTAGGAATAGATATTATAACAAGATATATCACTCATTAAGAGTATATTAAAATGAGATGGTCTATTATATCAGGTCATATGAAAAGAATTACCAAATAACGTTTTCAAATCGTTTGTAACGAATTCTTACTGCACACATTGTTTAGGAGTAATCTTTAATGAAAATTATTTATTAATTAAGTTAATCAAAGTTCTCCAATGATGATCATTTGAAAAAAGCATTCGTTTTCTAAACAATATCCTACATAAGATAGATTGACATTTTTTCTTAAAACTAACAAAGTAACGTTCAATTAAAATAACATCTCTACAAGTCTAGAAAAATTCAGTAAAATAGCTGATTAGATCATTATTGAATCATTTTTTTCCTAGATAAGATTATATTGAATATTTTGAACGTACACTAAGATTTTTAACAAACTCTATTGAATGATTAATTTATTTGTTTCCTGATAATCGGTGCACATCTATTCGGAAGAACGTAAAAAAAAAGCAGTGACATATTTCTTTTGCAATAATGTGAACGACAGAACACATACCCGTCATCATTTTCCAATTGCAATAATTTCTCATGCTCTAGATATCTATCTCTTATCGTTTATTTTCTAGAACTAGTTACTCTTAACTATAAAGATAGAAACCGTTATACTTTATGCAAAAGTAATATAAGTTATTCTCTTACTCTCAACATATGACCATGATTATATGTCATCTATCTATCCATATATATTTGTTGTTAGGGAAGTAAGTTAAGTTCTTAATGATATATTTCTAGATTAAATGATGAATATATAACTTATTGTTATTAGTGGTATTTACTTCATTTGTTCAAGTGGTAACGTATATATAAAATGAAAGATGTTTTTTATATATTTTAATTTTTATTAATCTTTAAGATGAAATAATTCTTGCAAAGAAAGAACAAAAACTTACTCTACGTGGTCGAGTTATTTTTCCTAGTGGTTCACATATACCAATTGAACCTGATGGAATATAAACAGTTGAATTAGAATATACAACACTTGCTGATGCTCCAGTAAGAGTTATTGCACGATATATAGGTAAAAGATATTCGATTTCCAATAAAATATTGACCAAAACAAATTATTGATGGAAATTTTTATTGATAACATGTCAATATAATAAATAAAACTAATGAATTATTATATATAAATCATGTTCATATTAGAGTAAATCCAATTGTTCTTGATCGAACAAAATTTATTGATCTACCTCTTATACTTGTTAAATGTTACCAAAAAAAAACAATTTATTTTTACTAAATTTTTCTTGATAATTTTAGATAGAATATCGATTGTTAAAAAAACTCAATGCCCTGAATTAGTTAGTACAAATGGTCAAGATCCAGTTTAAATTATTAAACAAGAACGTTGGATATCCTAGATCAGGATTCGACTATTTCCTCTCGCGATTCGCTCAGAGATCGGTTCCAACAAAACCAACACTGGTTCCAAATTGATCTCGATGAGTTCTATCGAATGGACACTTTTTGAGCTCAAATTGATGCACCTATCGCTTAGAAATCGGCGATTGATGACGATGAAACAGCCAATCAAATTTCTTTCCTTTGCTGTGCATTTTTTTCTTCCTCATATGTGTGACTATCACTGCAATAGGATACTACTATTACATTGAACACTAGCGCCCGCTCTCTTCAAATCATGACAAAATGATAAAAAAAATTTCTGAGTCACACGTAAATCAGCAACATTCTCATTAGGCCTTTACCAATATCGAGCGAATACCGTATGCAATTGAAAGAACTCGCTGAGTTCTACTAGGAATCAGTATAGGTTTTGTTCAAATCAGCCCCTGGATGAATCGTGATAGGTTTTCAGGAAAAAATTCTCATTCTACGCCTTGTTGGCAGATTTCCAAGCGATAAGTGGATCTATTTGAGCTCTAAATGTGTTCATTCGATAGAGCTCGTCGAGATCTACTTGTAACAAGTGTTGGTTTTGTTGGAATCGATCTCTGAGCGAATCGTGAGCTAGGATATTCGAGGTGATCGTCGATAGTCTAATGGACTTTCTCTTAAAAGTAAATTTTTCAAGACGAAATATATTTAATCATATTTAAAAATATTTCGATGATCAATGATGAAAATATCAGGTAAAGAAGATGTTTATGATAATATTGTCAAATCTAATGATGTTGATCATGAAAAATGTAAACAATTATAATAAGCAATAGAAAAAGGTAAAATAGAAAGATTTTCACAATATGAATTTCAGTCTCGAGTATATACTGACGACTCAATCCGAAATAAAAAAGAGTATCGAATTAACTTATTTGATTATTGTCAATAGGTTGTAGAGTATTTCTTTATTTCAAAAGTCTATTAAATGAAGCTCGTCTATTGGAATAATCGAATGTAATATTTAGTGTAACATGTTGATGAGTTGTTCATCTAGGATCATCTTCAAATGATAAACATGGATCTGAAGGCGAAGAAGAAATGAATATTATTAAAAAATGATCAATCAAATCTGAACTAAATGAAGAATTAAGTTATATTTAAGAATTTATTATGGAAAATATAATTGATTATCTTAAATTTCTTAGTTAATTTAATATAGAATTTTTTTCAAGTAAAATTTTCCAAATCTTAACAATAGAAAATAGATTTGATTATTTTCTTTTTTTTTAAAGATAATAAGATCATCAATTAATAAATATCTCAATCGTTATACTTTTATTGATGCATGATGAAACTCATCTGGGTAATCTTCATTTACGTCCTACATTAGCTTAAACATTTTAAACTATTCTATCCGACAAAACAACATGAAAATATTTCTACATTAAATAGGTAAATTCAAATGATTTCTTCATTCATTTCAAAGTCTTTATTATTCAAGTTGATTTGGTAAAACCATTTTGAAAGAAGATTGATTAATAGAATATTTAGCAGGTGTACTTGTTCATATATCTCTATTTATTGAATTAACTGGATAATCTGTAGGATTCTGATTAAGATTTAATTATCGTCATTCAATCTATCAAATAATTGAATATCTTTGCAAATTTGATAAACATCGAACACAAGTTAAAGTGCGTGATCAATTTTCTTAAATGAAACAAAAATATATAAATTTATTTATTTGAGAAAGTTGCTTCATATGCTGAACGACATATTGACGATGTTGAACCTCTACTTTTTTTATGTTTTATTAATTTACTTATGAATGATGAAAATTATTTATTAGATGAAGCATTATCAGGAAATAAAAAAAAAAACAAGAAATTCTTTTGTTACTATTCATTTATTTAACATATGACCAGGAGCGTGGGGCGTAATGCCTCTCGGCGTCGGAGAAATTTTTGTTTTTCTGCTCGCAAAAATTGAAAAAATTTTTTTTCGTGCTAAATTTAAATAAAAATTCATGCGGCGCCGCCGATCCGCCTATCCCCCTCTCGACAACTCGGTACGCCCCTGCATATGGCAACATTAAAAGCAAAATAAGAAACAAATTTCGACAAACTGTCCGAATAGCTCGTTATACAAATATCATGGACGTTAAAACGGTATAGAAAGAAAAGGAAACATTCGTCAAAATAACGATTTTTATTTGATAACTTATTATTGTCAATATGATAACAAATGATATTCAATAGATATTTTTTGTTATCCAGCTATATGTGAAAGACTTGCATTAATGGTTAATTATTTCCTTAAATATTTCGTATAGTTGTGTTTTTTTATCATTATTTGATAAATAATATCTAGATTTGACCTAACACGACCTTATTTAAAAGTTCGAGATTTAAATAAATATTTATTTTAACCAGAAAAACTTGTCGGAAAAGTAAGAGATATTTATTTTAGGATCAACTTGTTCGTTCTGTGCTATCCTGGTGAGTGAAAGGACAAGAGCAGCAGGACTCTCCTGTCTTCTACTCATCTTTGATTCTGACAATAATATGATAGATTTAACACTAATTGAATTGATCCTATCCTATAAAAAGATGATAATATATTTCGAATATATAAATAGAATAAAAATAAGTATATTACTATAATTAATGACATCGTCATAATCTTTAAAGATAGAAATTGATGCTTTTAATCAGTCGTAGATATTTTTCTAAAGTAAGCACGATATGAAAATTCCATTATTAATTGAAGGTATTATTGATGAAATCATTATTTAAAACAGTAAATTAATCATTGACAAGATAAACAATCAGTTAGAAATGTTAAAAGATCAAATGAATATATAAATCGAGTTTAATATAGAAAAGTTTATTTTAAAAGAACAAAGAGATGAAGAATTTATAATCAAGAAAAATAATATTGAACAATATTTAGTATAAGATAAACGACGTGTGAAAAACTAGTCCATTGTTCGATCGATTATAATTTATTGAAAGAGTCAAACATATAAGAGAACGAAGCATGGTCAATAAGAAAAAATCTTAATAAGAATGTCATTAGGTAATGTTTCTATTTTAGTAATAATTTTATCTAAAATAAAATATATTTCGTACTTTATTTCTTTTTACCGATTGAATCATTATTAATCATCAGTAAAATAACTGGCATAACAAAATAAAAAGAGAATAATTCTATTGATTTTTTATGGCTGCATCAATATAAATAAAGATTCAACAGTCTTTACTTAAATTAGAAAAGAATTTTAAAATAAAGTCTGTTTGCCGTTAAGATATCAATAAAAATAAGACTTTTTAATTAATAAGTATGTTATTTTGTTTTACTCATATCAGCGATATAAAAACATAAAATCTAATTATAATTTTCTATAAGAATATAACTTTAGTTTTTGATCTGTCTAAAAAATGTTTTATCTTTTGAACATATGAAGATAGATATGTTCAAATTTACGAAAAAAGATAATTACGGAACATTTCCATTTTTTGCTCAAAATTAGATAAAGACAAAGGAGAACACTTTCGGAAATTTTCATAGATATAGAATTTTTAGAAATTTTTCAAATTGGAAATTCTCAGTTATGGAAATTTCTGTCCTGTCTTTGTCCTTGAGCTTGACAATTGTTTTTTTTGAT
>CAJNOL010004383.1:0-15842 GCA_905250125.1 Rotaria sordida | reverse complement strand
GGTGTGGCTGTGTAGATGTGGGTGTGGGGTGTGTGGATGTGGGTGAACATAAGAATAAGCCCCACACCCCACCCCTCCCCCACACACCCACATGCACACCGACACTCACAGCCACACATTCCACACACCCCTCCCCACATACGCCCACACCCTCACACATATCCACATCCACATCCACATCCACACCCACTCACACCCCATACCCACACTCACACCCTCAAGATTGATTTAAATCTACAAAAGCATCGAACAACAGCTGTATCGAGATTGACGGTAATATTAATACCACAGTCTATCTTCTCAGGAACCCTTAAATTATCGCTACCAAGCTTCTGCTTGTTCATTTCAAATCATTGGTTCATAGCTGAAATGATATGACTTCTATGTTGGTAGATAGCTTTTAAAATATTGGGACTGTCAATCTTGGATTGTTAAGATGCAGAGACTAAAGTCATTGAAAATGGATACAATACTATAGTAGTGTTATTGGTAATAGTTGTGCTAGTCACAAAAAAAATAGAAGAGGCATAAATATTCTTATCTTTCCTTAAGATTCGTGCTATTTCGTTTTTCTTCTTAGTTAAAAAATAACCAAATGAGTTCTTTATATCAAGATGAATAGTATAAATATTATTATCAAGCTTAATAATTATGAAGAACCTTCTTGTAAGGAAGTAAAGCAAATGAATCTGACTTAAAACTAACAAGAACATAGTTACAAATCAAATAAATATTACTACTACTGCCTTCTTCAAATTCGAATAAATTCGCTTGTTATTTGACTTATTCGTTGACGAAATTATAAAATAGATTATTTTAATAACAGAAGAGTATCATCAGAAGTTGACTTATTTTGATAATAGATTTTTTTGATATCATAAAAGGTTTACTAAACTTTAATATTATAGAATACAAGTGGAAGGTATCAAATCAATAGAGAAAAAGATAGTGAAAATACGAAGAAAAGATATGTGCAACAATCTCACAATAATGTTTTCGGTATTTTTCGTCAGAAGAAAATTGCTAACCTTTAAAACTTGCTGATGTTACTGAACTTCTAACTTTTTTGCATCCGATTTTTATCTGAGCATCAAAGAAAGCCAATGAAAACAAATTTTAACGGCATACTGGAATTTTCACGAATGTTTCATGCATCTATAACATGACTTTTTATATTTTTAAAACAGTGCGAAGTTCTGAAAGCGGAGTACAAACTTCATACAGTTGAATACTATGATAAAATAATTGATCTTTCGAACAGCAGAGATAAAAACGCCTATGATTTTAATTGATTTCTTGATTTTAATTTATTTATAGAAACAATTGATCGATGAATAAATACTCAGGCATATTTATTTACAAAATGATCAGTTGTTTAATGATAGAAAAGAATATATTTCAAATATAAAAAAACAAACTGAAAACGATTTATTTTTATAGCTTAATTAACAACTAGATTATTTAAATGAGAAAAAAAAATGTTAATATTGAAATTTAAAAAATTTATGTGATAATATTTCAATCTGATCTAGTTGATCAGTTGATTGTTGAAATGTTTCATTGATAGTGGGTGATCCATCAAGTAACCATTGTCGAATAATTTGTTTATCTTGATTAAATACTTTTTCAAGAATTCCATGTTCACTTATTGATTGCATTAATGGACACGTATCAACATTTTCTTCAGTCAATGCTTCACCATTCTATTTAAAATATTTATTTTTTTTAAATAGAAAACAAAAGGATAGTTAAATGATTAAAACTACTAATTTAATAACTTACATCTGGAATGGTCCATTGTGTAGCACGAAAAGCCCATAATAAATCATTTGGTTTTCCTTGTAATAATTCTCGTAAAAGTCTTTCTGATTGATCAGGTAGTTTAAGTTTAATATCAGATTCTATTTGTTCAGATAATCGACGACGTTGAACAACAACTGATATCATATCATTAACAGTTGATTGTGATAATGAAAGTATCCATCGTGTTATTATCGAAAGTTCATCTGCATTGAATATCTAGACAAATTTCAAAAATTTTTGTTTTTTTATTCAAATAAACAATAAAAAATCAATTTGTTTGTCATTATCGTTCTCTGTTCATGCAAATACGATCACTAGGTTCTATAAAACAAGCTGAAAATATAGTAATAAGGATGTGCGTGTGAGTTTCATGTAATAAATCAATGAAGAGAAGCAACACACGACGCACACTGAGCGACCTCATTAACGAGATGAAGATTGAGATGCTCAGGTAGATCCACATCCAAAATCCTGATTGATTGATTTTTTTTCAATGAATGAGATCGGAGAGAAACAAGCAAGCTATCAATATCTGTTCTAGATAGGTATCAATTGAGAATAGCGAATAAAGTTAAATAATAATAAAAAAAGAAGTGTAATACCTGATACATAGGTCCTTGAAATGAAACAGCATGACTAAGAAGTTTACTTTTTTCTGGATGGCCTTTGGAAATCATATCTGAATTTTCAAGTTCATCACAAAGTATTTCAGGATGATCCGATGCAAACATCTCATTTAATAAATAATTATGAGGACCAATACGTCGTGATCCATGCATTTTTTGTGCTAAACAACTTTTCTTTTTTATTAATTCAATAAATTCTCCACGTGGTGTTAACTTTTCTTGTTCTTTAAATAATTTTTTAAGAGCATCATCTATATTTCCAGTTGTTCCATAAGCAACATATCTAAAAATTTAGATATTAATTATAATATAAAACTCCAATAAATAATTCTACCCTGTCCAAATTCGTTTCCAATGTTCTTGAACGGCTTGTTCACCTTGTGTTTTTTGAATATGATCAAGATATTCTTCAACAGCATCACGTGCATATTTTCCATGTCCATTCAAACTATTATCAATTGCTGTATGAAGAAGAGAAAACTTTGGATTTAAATCATATCGTTCAAGAATTTTTCGTAAACCAACATGTTCAGAAGTTGATGTTGTTTCAAGCCACTAAAAAATCAATCAATCATTTTAAAAGATACAATCTTTACAAACAATTACTTAGAATAAAATATACAAAAAAATATTTTTTTTCTTTGCTATTGATCAGATTTTATATTATATATTAGTTATAGGATATTGAATGAATATGTTTAAGCTAGTAGATGATCTAAAGAACAAGGATATGGCAACGAAAGTCATCATGAGAGAGTTCGGATGAAACTCTGAGAATATTCTAGGAGTGATACGATCTAAATATGGATAAGATTTAACGCCGAAATTCTCTCTTTTTTAAAATTGTTCCGTATGTAGCGAAGTCTAGCTCGAAAGACTCATTATTAATTCAAGTGATTCCCATTGTCGAACAAAAAAATTATTTGGTTTCTTTCCCTCTCTTTCCATAGGTTGTTTTTTCTTGTCTACATTTGTGCTAGAGAAAGAATCAAATAAACAATTAATTAGGAAAAAAAAATTGTTTGGTTTTGTGTTCGGAAATAAATTTGCAATAAGTAAAATTATTGTGAAAATGAATTATAAAACGATAAAATTGAAAATTTACTATTGTAAATGAAATGACATGACGAATATAAACCTACAAGTGTATATCCAAGAATTTCTGGTTGAAATGTTCGAGGAAAAAGTGATGTTGTTAATGTTAAAAGAGGTTTTTTAAAACTAATATCAAGAATTGATTGTTGATCAACAAATTCTCTTGAATGAATTGGTGGAACATAAAGACCAAGATTTTTAAGAACATTTAAATAAACATTCGGATGATTTTGTTCAGGATCTCCATTACCTAATTCATCAATATAAATGGAAAATAATTTTGCTTCAATTGTTGACATTGGTCCTTGTGAAAGGCCACGTAACCAAATTCCATCTGTTAAATGATATGGTTCTCGTTGAATTAAATAAGTTGTAAAATGAAGTTTTGTTTTCGCCCACCAGTAACGTGAATCCGATGATACCGGTTGACCAGCATCACACCCTTTAACAAATAAATTTTAAAAAAAAATGTATATATATATTTTTTTTCAAGAATAATTCTTACAATCTAGATATTTTTCTTTCAATAATCTTTGAAAAATATAATCTAATCTTTGTTGAACTTTTTCTTTATCATATTTAATATAAGTAAAATGATCTGGAAAATCTGGATCATCTTCATGATCATTCATCATATATTGAGAAGCTTCATAATGCATTCGTTCACTAAATTCTAAATAAAAATTCAATTTTCATATATAATTATTAAGAATTTTATTTTAAAAACCTTTAGCAAGATGAAGTTTATCAATGTGAAATTCTGGATTAATAAAAAAATAAAAAAGATCTCTATATGAATAATCGTCAAGATTTTTTTCAAATTGATTTATTTTTCTTATTAATTTTTGTTTGTTAATTTGACAAATAGCAGTAATGATTCCAATAGCTAAACATAATCCAGCTATTATTTCTAATCGAATTGATGAATCTTTCAATGAATGTTGAATATAATTCACAAGAGATAAACCATCGGATGAATTCGAGCAGCTATCATTTAATAATTCCATTATTTTAACAATTTTTATTATGAAGAAGATTTTATTTCAAAATTTATTCTTTTATATGTATCACAGTGCATCAAGTACAATCTTTATCTCACTGATATGATAAATGAGAAAGACGAAAAAAGAAAAATCTTCACTTGTTAGGTAATTTGTTGTTAAGAATAAAAAATTGAATAAAGTCACGTTAGAAAATCACGTGATAGAATTATATCATAGTAACGAACATTCATACATTTTATCAATTATTTAATTGTTAGATTTCTTTTTCTCAAAGAATTAATTTTCTCATATCTATGAAATATTTCACAAAGGCTATTTTAGTTAAAGAAACAGATAGGACAAATACAAAACCACAGGCAGCGATAACAATTTTTATTTATTAATTATATATTTTCGTTTAAATGGCGTCATCTAATATATTGAAATCTGAACTTTTACTACAACTATTTAAACTACTCAAAAATTAGTTCGAGTTGAATTTGGAGACTCCAGAAACCGAGTCTAATAGGTGAATAATTCTATTTGATTTAGCCGAATCGGATCGAATTCACATGAAGATTTCTCATTTATTTCAGTCTCTTTTCGTAATTTATCATGGCCTCATAATGAACTCTTTTTCATTGGTACGTAACCAGTATTGATTTCGTGCTTCTCAATGTGCAATGAGTGGTCTACAGTCGAAGACAAAACTTTATTTGTCGGAACTTTTCAGAAACTCGCGTTAACTTTCAGGATATCATTATTACATGCATGCAATCGTAATTTTTTAACTTTTTAGACAAAACATGATAGATGATCTGTCACTCGTTATTCTTGCAAACACACGTATGTAAATAGCAATGTGTTATTTGTGTGAATCTACAGAATAATACTTAGAACTCCGCTAAATACTGTATATATATATATGCGAAAAGTTCTTATTTACGAAAACTATTATCAAATTAATTCTGTAGTATTCATATTGGTCTATGCAAGAAGATAGGTGTTTTACTCAAGGTATCTATAATCAAACCATATTAAATGGAAAATATCATTCAATTTTTAAAATTCTTCATAGTTAAAATCATTGCTTAATAGTTACCAATTGCACTTTTTATGTAAGCACACAGTTGAATGTTGAAGAAATTCGTCTTATAAAAAAGAGTATGTACATTCGTATGTTATTTCGGAAAAAAGTCCTATATGTTCATGCGTAGTTGCTATGTATGCTTAGATTTTTGTTCATTCTATAATTTTCTTGCATGCATACACGAGAATAAAGTATATATACGTGCACATATTTCTATTTCGTATAATGATGAATATAGTTTACCGTATGATGTATACACATGCTTATCATGCAAAAGAATATTTATTATGTAACCCCATCATCTTTGAGTGCAGTTACACACGTTTTTTACTCTTTCACCTTTGAATGGATGTCGAAGCGTATTCGATGCATTAATCATAGTGAAGAAAAATTCCGTACCAATGGCTGTCAGAAACAGTTCATAGTCATTATCTCACCGATTCTCCTCTAATTGTATAAATAACAAAAAAAAACTCGCTTTAATGTGACAGTATTTCTGTCTGTTAGTTTGATGCAACTTTAAAACAGTGCTTTATACCTAATTTAATTCTCCAATCGAGAATAATAGGTGATATATAGCAAGAAGGAAAAGAAAAGATATACCAAACACAGTAAGTGAAATGCCCTTAATAACCTCGTACATCATACAAATCGAATATCGGTTTGTGATAAAGTGGACGAAGGCTCACTAAGAGCGAATTGTATTGTGATTTTTGCGTGTATCATTACAAAGCAAGATGCAAAAATTATTATTGGGTATCTTAAATTAATCAATAAAGATGGACAGAAATAGACATGCACGATGTGATATGAAGAAATCAAAGATCTTCTATCATCTAAGTAATAACGTTACAACAATCAGTAGATTCTATCACCTCTATGGATGAGAGGTTTGAGACAAAAAACAAAATTGAAAATTTAGCATTATTCGATTTCAGGAGATTTTTCTTGTATCTCAGAGACACATGAGAGAAGTCTGAAACTTTCAGCGTTTATAGAGCAGATGCTAGGCTACAATTTGGCTAAATTGAAATTAAGAATGTATGTAATAAAAAGAGCCTGTCAGAGTTTTATTAAAAACACTTGCAATACTTCCAAAAAAATTTCAAAGTTCATTGACTTTCAGTTATAGAGGTACCTCCAGTCAGTCTCTATCTAACGGTGAAAACCGCACTTCAATAGCTATTAACGTTGCAGAGTTATTAAACAAACAACCGAGTCCACTTTATTTCGAAATGGATAATAGTTGAGTTCTCAGTATGCACAACATTTCGAATCAAAATTCGAGCACCTGGGATCCCTAGAGAAAAACAATTGATAATTTGGTCAAATCTGAATATCTTTTAGAGTTCTGATTAAAACACTATGTAGTATCTATAGGCGAAAAATTATTAAAATCAGAGGATGGCAGTTGAAAGGTTCCTTCATTAGTGAAAAATTGATTTCTTTAAAACAAACTTTTCAGTCCAAGGGATCAGTTTCTAATGTTACAAAATAATAGGAAATAACAAAAGTAGCGTTTTGAACAAATTGATTTTTTTTTTGTTTTGCTCATTAAATGGCAATTTTAATTATATGTAAAATATGACTATATTTCTTGAAAAAAATAGTAGATATATTATATTCAAATGAAGGGCAAAAGAATTTTAGACATTTCAATCTTATTTTGATCCTTAGATTTTCTCTTTTGAACTTGAACTACATGCAGTTTTTAACACTGAGTAAGGAAATAATCATGTCAACCTTTTAAAATATATTAAAATTTGGACTAATAAGCTTAATAATCTAGATATTCTGAATCAGCTTATAAAATGTCTCACATTATATTTAATTATATTATTGAAGCTAGGAGATACGATAAATGTCTCATATACGTTGTTGAAAAAACAGATGTTATTTAAAACTATCTGTTAAACCTAAGTGAAAATGATCAGCTATTAGTGTTTATTATAACATTAAGAATATTTTAATTTTTCATATCTTCCAATGTAACGGAAATTACACATATTATATATCTATACTTGAAAATTATCTTTTTTTTCTTTTGCAAAATATATACATGAACAAAATGTGCTCTGAATATAGTAAAAAACTCAGTTTTTCTTGCGAAGAAAAATGAATAGAATATAAAATGATATGAACTAACCTCGATAAACGAATGATCAGCAGAATAAGACGTACAAATTGTTTAGTTTTTAAGATTTTCTATATACTAATAACAATGTCTAATCTTCCGTTATTATGATAATGGTATTTGAGTTTCGGAAATATTGCAGTAGACACAAATATTTATTGTTAATGTCTTTTAATAAAAGTGACCTTCAATGGCTTTACTCTTGTTGCATGACAATATAAATACTTTGAGTTCTTTATATGTGCAAAGTTTCAAATCAAAATTTGAAAACCTTGCATCTATAGGAAAAAAATGCCATAGTTTAGTCAAATCTCAATGCCTCTTAGGATTTTTATTAGAATAGTATATATTACTTATAGGCTAAAAGAATCATTAAAATCAGAAGAGAGTAGCTGAAGAGGTTTCTTCGTAAGATTAGAAAATATTTTTAAAAATACTGCATAGTAGACACCTCCATACAGAGCTGTTCTAAGGTCACTAAGAGTTCTTTGTAAAAAAAAAAAAAAAGCTGCTTTTAGAAAAGATCAAATCTCCACTTTTCAAAAATCTCCAGGATGTTCACTATAGAGAGATTATATTATAGATCAGCATCTGTTAAAATCATGAATTATGATTATAGTCTTTTTGAACAATATTAACATGTTTAAATAAAATCAAATTTCTATCATTAGATAATATTAATATATATGCATTTATTTTTATTTTAAAAATAAAAATATTTTATTATTTACGCAATGAATTATTAAGTTTAACATTTTGATGAGTTTTATTTATTGAAAGTTTATTAGTAACAAATTGTGAACGTGTTAATGGTGAAGATTGATATTCAATCATACGAGTATTATTTATAGGTAAATTATTATCACCACTATTGAATTTTTGTTGTCGATTTGTTTGACTACTTGTGTTTGGATATCTTTGACATGAATATGTTTGAATAACTCGATTACTAGTCTTTTGACGTTGTTCATTTTTGAATGATAATGAACATCGACATCGGCAATAATATCTATATGAACATGTTTGAAAAAATTTAATCACAGTTTGTCGTAAACGTGATGATATAACAAGATATATTATTGGTTGTAAGGCACAATTAAGAAAAACAAGTAAACGAACTGTATTTAATAACCAATGGAATAAAGTTTCATTCATGAAGTTATATTGAAATAATTGATTATATACAATAAAAAGTAAATTAAGTAGACGATATGGTAAAAGTAACAGAATATAAAGTAATATAACAACAAAAAGCATAATTATAACTTGAAGATGTTGAGTTGAATGAGAATTAGTTGAACATTTTGTTTTTTCTATTGGTATCATCATAGATATTGGAAGTGTAGTTGTTAAATATTGTTGTGGACGTCGATTTGATGAATTGATTGATGATGATGAAGATGATGTTGATGTATGTGCTCGTGTTTCACGAAATTTATTTTGATTGATTATATTGCGTGAAACAAAATGATAATTTTCATCATTATTTTTTTTTGTTTGAATATTTTTATTAGTATATTTTTTAGAACTAAGAATTATTCGAATAGCTTGACCATAGATAATAATAAGAAAAAAACCAGTGATTAAGTAAGTTAAAACAAGCAATAAGATTAAATAAGTACGTGACCAAATTTCTTTAGCTTCTGTTTCACAAGTGGGTATAGATATTGTTTGAGATTTATTTGTTGTATTTTCTGTTGGCACCATATCATTTTTTTCATATTTAGTTATTGCAAATAATGGCAAATTAATTAATATAGCAAATGCCCATATAAGACATAATGTTTGACAATGATTACGAATTTGTCGTCGAATTAAATTACGTTGTAAACACCGTGGTACACCAGCTGGATAACAACGATGTACAGTTAATATTAATAAAAATCCAAGTGCTGCATGCATTGATACTTGTTGTAAAAATGGTAATAAATAGCCTATTTTTTCAAATAAGACAAAAAAAAAAGAAAATACTCAATAGAACAATCACTTCAGCTATGCGTAGAATATGATTAATCGTGGTTTCTAAGACTTCTATAATATAAAAGCTCATTTCAAATTACATATCATATAATATAATCTGATTGTATTCTCGAAGTAAACAAGACATTTGCTCATGTAATATATATAAACAAAGAATGACGATAATTTTATTTAAATATTTTTCTAATATTAAATCTTTAATGAATTTTTTCTTGTTTATCTATATTAAAAAAAATTTCTGTAAATGGAAAAAACATATTTTTGTTTAAATATTAAATCGTTAGTTTACAAACAATAATAACCATATAGAAAAACTTAGTGTAAATTATCTTTCACACACGGAAACAAAAAAATATCAATTTTCTACAACTGGATTTATTATGTACTAATATGCAATAAAGAACATATATAATTTTGGTATTGTACTTAGTGACATAAATGTATATAGTACTTATTTCTGAAAAAAGCACGCATGATTAATACTTATTCTAGTCTTTGAATAAATGAATTAATATCATTAGTTTAGTATAGATGATCAATCTATTGATAATCAAATCGAATTCGATATATATATATATATATATATATATATTGAAATGTAATTTGTCCTTCTATTTCAAGCATTAGGTTAGATGATAGAAAAAATAATTTGTTTTTTTTTTTTCGAGTCTTTTAAATAGAAAAAAAAAAGCTGCGATACAAAAAGATAATTGTTATTATAAGAAGCTTAATATACTGGTAATTGTTTAATCCAGACTCTGTTACTTCTAGAGAAATAATTATAAATACGTAATAGCAGGAAGTCATTAACAAATTTTGAATACCAAGGACGAAAGAGTTTCTTTTTACGTTCAATCTAAGTAGAGTATTAAAAGGAGCTTCTTTTTCTTTTAATTTTAATGTGTAGGTTGATGTATAATATTCAAGATTAAAAATATCTCATATAATAAACTTACATGTAAACATGCCTAAAATAAAACCATCATTCGCACTTAATATTGCAGCTATACGTTCAGGTAAACAACTGAATATTAGAAGAATATCTGCTATATTAACATTAATTATATAAAAATAAGTTGATGTATGCATTGATTTATCTCGTAATATAGCTAAAATAATAATAATATTAGCAATAAAAGCAATTAATATAACCATCATAAAAACCATAAACCATGATATATTGAATAGATCGTCTGACATAATTCTATATTTGAATTGTTTTTTTTTTTTTTGCTTTTTTGTATTCAAATCAATAATTCATAGAGAAAAATCTGAATTTGTAATTAGAATAAAAAATATGTTTAATAATAAATTAGAAGAAAGAAAAGACAAAAGTGATAGTAAAAACGAAAAATAAAATTTGTATGATTGTTTGAGAACATTCATGTATAGAGTATAGTTATTACTGTCATCTTATCGGGTTGCTTTGTTCATTCTAGTAGAAATAGTACTTACTTTTCTTCTTCTTCTTCTTCTTCATTTCAAATCATTGTCTCGAACTGAGCATGTTTTTAGAAGTGAATAAAAGACAGACGTCATTCTCTTTTCTTTTCTCTTCATCACGATCGACGCTACTCTACATTATATAAACGTAGATCTATACTCATAAAAAAAAAAAAGAAGAAAATAGCCTATTTATCAGTATTGTCTAACTTTAAAAAAGAAAGTGCTTTTGCCCTAGGGAAATCTATTCAAATATTGAACTATTTTAGATAATATTAATTGCAAATATCACACTTTTTTAAATAATAAAGTAGCTAGTATAACTAGAAGATACAACACAAAACTTCTATTTTTGTCTAATTTATTATTGGAAATACTATCTTCTCTTTTCTTTTTTTAGTTCTGTTTAATAACTGCAAACATATAAAAAAATGATAAAAAGATGTTTTTTTGTTTTCGTCATATTAATGTACTTGGGAAATATGATATGAATTTTTTTTTCTGAGAGATTGCTGATGTCTATCATCAGAAGATACAATCATTTTTAAAAATGATCCCACTGTTTATAGTAAACAGACCGTAGCCAAGAATTTTAATATTTCTGTCAAAAACTGACATCAACATATTTCTTGTTTACTCTAGATAATGGTTATAATTAATTTATTATATCATGTGGACTAGATCTTTGTTATGAATAAAAGATTTTAATTAAATATGTTTTATTTAACCAACTGTTGAAAAGTATTGTGGCGTTTTTCTTTTTATAAAAACATTAAGATATTTTTGATCCATACTTTTTTTATACAGAAAGTGCAGCATATTCAATAGTATAGTAAGTAGGCCAAAACTAAAAGGACAAGTTGGTTCGTATTGAACAAAATGGAAATGTCAGATGTCTTGTGACAAGATATATTTGTCTGTTAAGAATTTCTCAATACTCATCATGCAAGAATAAGTAGTAAATATTATATGCTCTTTCTTTTTTAGAAGTTCTCTTTTGAAATGTTCAATTACTTCCATTGAGAATAAAACATACCATTTAGAGTACTCTATCGATAATAGCATGATAAGTATGAAACAAATGTTGAAGTTGTTTCTTTTCAAAACATATTTATCGTTTTCCTTTTCTTCAATAAATCTAACTTTTTATTGACCATATTGTTTTTCTCGCTCTTTCTTTTCACTCGTCACGAGCATTTATAGTTTCAATGTCAACAAAAGAAGAACACAAAATTTATAATCGTTTCCAACAAATGAATACAATATAAGTTTTCATGAAACAAAAAGAAAAAAAAAATGGAAGAAAAAAAAAATGCTTCTTCTTTTTTTTTAAATCTTGCAAGTACAATCCTATAACGATTGCTTGTTGGAACAAATAGAACACCAAAAGAATAAACATAGAAACAACAAGAACAACAAGTATACATCTAGTTAATATATATAAGAGAAACGTATATATATATATATTTATATATGCATGCAACAAAGAAAGAAAAAAAACACACACGCACACACACTTATTGCGGAAGTAAAAAGTCTGTCGTTGGATTTGTTGCCGATATTGAATTCGTTGGATTATTCGGATCATTTATTGCTATTTGATTAGTATTTAATTCATTTGTTGTACCTGGATTTTTCATTACAGTTACAAGACCACCATATTCATCAAAACGAAATGGTGTTGTATTATTACTGGCACAGATTAACTAGAAAATAATTATAGGATTCTTATATGTTTAATCTTTCATGACTATATATATAATCTTAGAATTCATCTAAACATTAGATAAAAGTATAACGTCAAAAGATTTTTTTTTTTAATGAGTCTTAGTTTCTATTTGATTCATTTAGCAAATAAGTTCAAAAATCAAGAAGAAACATTCCGAGATTTAATTAATCCTTTATAATCAAGTAACAAAGCGTTACATGTCGATAATAATTAGTCTTATGAAAAAAAAAAAAGAGAAACTATATTTAGTCCTTTGATGTGAAAAAGGTCCTGTTTAATTTTATTAACAGTTAATTTAATCGAATATTTATTTGACAACATATATTCTTATTTTAAATATTGTTCTTGTCGTATTCAATAAATCTTCAAAGATTTCCAGGTATGACATATCCTATCTTCTTATGAGATCTTCTAGTAAATTCTATTAGAACTTTTCTTCTATGTCAACTTACCTCCGCACGACCTCGTGATTTTATTTGTTGATGAATATTTCCATTATTAGCAGAATCTAAAATGACAACCTACAGAAAAAAAAAAAACAACTAAAAGTGCTTTTATATTTATGATAAAAGATACTTACATCCATACGATGTTTTTCTGTAATATGTTTTATAAATTCATCAACATTGGTTTGATATCGACGACAAAGTCCACATTGAAATCTAATAAATATATAGAAGATAATTATTGAATAAAATTATTTTTCTTTTTTTTTTTTTGTCAAACTTTGTATTTGGATTTGATAGAAGTGCATCATTAGATAAAAGTACAGGCGTATTTGATTGTCCAGCATGATTATGATGTAAATGACGCTTAAAAAAAAGAATAGAATTTTTTTTTTTTTAGTTAAAAATATGAAAGATTAATTTCGTTTACTTTAAGATTTGTTTTTTTATCTGTTATATATGAACAGAATGTACAAACATGTGCTGAATCATCTAATTGTAAATGTTCACTTTTAACATGTTCATTTAAATGATAAAGTTTTGTTGTTGAAAAAGGACATTTTTGACATGTAAATACACATTTTGATATGACTTTATAACATTGTGGAACTGTACCATGTGGTGGAGGAATATTTGGCATATCGGAATTCTATAAAAGAATAGATATATATTAATTATGTTTTTAAATGAATTTATCGAGTTAGAAATACATGTATAATTATTAGAATTTTAGTATATGAAAGGAAAGTTTTTTTTTTTGTTTTTGTTTTCAGGAAAATTCTATGCATAGAAACTAACTAATAATAATGTACTGAAAATGTCAATTCGATTCTTTGTTCAAGAAACACTGAAAACAAATGTTGATAAAAAAAATTTCAATGGATAAGTTTATAGAGTAAAATTTTTTTTTTTTTTTTTTTACAAATTAAGTTACAATGTATGTATGAATTACGCTTGAGTTTTTATTGTAATCTTATAAAAAAACTCTAATTGAAAATGAAACAGGAAATCCTTTTATTTTTGATCTCAGTTAGACCTCGGTATAAAATTAAAATCAAAGTTCAATCTTATGTCATTTCCACTTAGTCGACATTTTATTTTCTAGGAAAATATTTTGATTGACATTTCGACAAAAATATGTCATGTTCGATATCTCGAATGTATTTTCCGCTCAATAAATACGAAACAAAAATATCGGAAATTCTCAACACATGCCTTCTGGCTATGTTGTACTGCAAAACACGTGACTATAAATAGATATTAATGAGTTACATAGCGGAATAATCATCTTCTATTCTTGCTTACGGCAAAAAAAAAACTGTTCTTTTTTTATTCAAAGATTTAATATACTATATAAAATTCTCAGTTGGACTCAGTGATAGTGGAAAATAATTGAATAAATTTAGTCATGTATATCTTCACTAATACATTGAAAATTCATATAGATTGTTAGATAATTCAATAGTTCATAAGATTGAAATTATGATATAAAAATTCAATTTTCTTGTAGAATTCAACGAACAATTTTATTCTCTTCTCAATTCAAAAAGTATGTTCAGTCAGAAACAATGTCTTAATATCTACATAGAAATTTTTTTTAGTTTTATGATACTTATTACGCATGACAAATGGAGATTATAATAAAAACATTAAGATTTACTCGTTTTAAAAGATCTGAACCAAATAAACGATTTCCTCGACCGATTTGTGGTATATTTAATTTATGTATTGATGTTAAATGACGTTTAAGATGTTCCATTTGATAAAATTTATTATTACATTTTGGACATTCATAATTACGTTGTCCTTGATGATAAAGCATATGACGCTAGAGATTAACAAAAGCAAAAAATAAAAGTTAAATTATCAATAAAAAAAAAATAATTCATTTTTACTTTTAATTTTGAAAAACTTTTACAATTATATGGACATAAATTACATTGAAATTTATTTGTCTGACTTGAATGACTATAAATATGATTTTGAAAATCCTATTCAATAGAGACGAAAAAAAAAAGATCAGATAAAATTATTTATGTAAAAATTTTTTTTTTTCTATACCGAATAATCATGAAAGACTGTATCACATTTATTACATTTCCATTCTTTTTTATATGTTTTAGGTAAATTATTTAAAATATCAAGTCCTTCAATATCCCAATGTCGACGTGCCATATGAATTTTAAGATCAGCATTTGTTGCAGCCATAAATGAACAATAAGGACATGGTATTGATCTATATAGAAAATATATAAATAATTTTTTTTTTTTAATAATTTATTTTACTTTTCTAAATGTTTATGTGCCATATGACGTTTAACATGTGTTGTCGTACAACCACGATAATGACATAATGGACAAGCAAAATCTTTTCCTTCACTACCCATATGAACACGTAAATGTCGTTTCATATTAGCAATACCAAGAAATTTTTTTCCACAATGATCACATACAAAATCAAATGGATCAAGTTCTAAATTATACAAATAAGAATATTAGAAATTATTTAAAAA